>JASVEL010013467.1:0-127699 GCA_032618575.1 Nicotiana noctiflora | reverse complement strand
GGTGTATTGTAAGGCCCCGTGAAATTTTTGTGCATAAAACCTAGTAGATATGGTGTCATGGTCCGAATGATGTGTTAGGAATGCGGTTCGGACCCTTGGTAGTGATTTAAGTTTCAAAATGTAGAATAAAATTTTTTCCAGAAAAATGTCAATCTGCGGTGCACTTTTGCGACCGCAGAATCAATATGCGGTCCGCATAGTGACCGCAAATCGTTCCGGAGAGTTGCCCAAAATTGTGTCCAATGTGCGGTCGATATGCGATCGCATGTCAATCTGCGGTGCACTTTTGCGGCCGTAGAATCAACATGCGGTCCGCATAGTGACCGCAAATCGTTCCAGAGCCTGCGTAATTTTTGAGCCATTCTGCGGCCACTATGCGGACCGCATGTTGATTCTGCGGTCGCATAGTGCACCGCATAATTGACCCCGGCCCAGATTTTGTAACATTTTGACCCGATCTCTTCTTTAATATAACACCTTTCTTCTTCATTTTATCATATCATCTCACCAAAATTAGAGAGAGAAGAGAGGGTTTTTAGAGAGAGAGGTTCTTCATCTTCAAAGATTGTTCCAACTACTTAATTCCAAGGATTCTAGGGCAAGGATTCAACTTTCCCAATATTTTCAAGGTAAAAACCCTAACTATTTTCTTTGATTTTCAGTTTTAATTGGGTAAAGAGAGGTTTGCATATAATAGCTTTTGAAAATAGAATTTTTACACTCATGCATGATTATTGAACTTGATTTCTAGTAAAAAGAAGTGGGTAGAAGTAAGAGTCTTCAAGAACAAGGTTGGCAAGAGTAGGATATCTTGGGTAAGCATAAAGTAGGAGGAAAAACATCATCACCGGTATGTATGGCTAATTTTGATTCTTGTAAAATCGCCCATATGTGTGAAATTGTTTGGCATGTGTTAATTTGAGAGATTTTATGTGATTTTTCGATATCATTGTTGTGTTGGGTATACAATTGATGATTGAACTACATTTGGTATGGTTTGAAATACGAATTGAAAGATGACAAAGGAATTGAAATTGGTACAGAACTGAGGAAAATTGTTGTGATGGCATATTTGGCTTATTGTGGAAGGAATTTGAAACACCTTAATTATGGTGAATTGCTGAACATGATTATGTGGGCATTTTCGATTTTGGAATACTTGTAACATGGTTGTGATATTGAATTGAGAAGAAATTGAGAACATGAACCAATGTGTAAGTTGCGTATTTGAACTTGTTGAAATTGTGTGTAGTACCTTATCTGCTGTTTGAAATTGTTGTGTTTTCAGCTGTAAGGCGGGGTCGTGTTGCGCGCCGCAACGTGGTGAAATAAGGTTTGGGTTGGGGTGATAAGGGTGGCCGAGGTAATAAGGGTGGTCAGGGGCAATAAGGATGGAAAGCGATCGAAATCGCTATTGAAAATTGATACATAAATCAATAATGTGAAATTGTGAAAGGAGACAGCAGGAGAGTTTGCAACCTGTGGGGCACTGATTGCCCCTTTGTTTGACTACTTGTGTTTTACGTGATTGATTGGTTATTGTTAAATTGGTTGATCGTGGAAAGTTCTTTGTGTGAGAATTATTTGAAATGAGGAAAATGTGGAAACATGGTTGGCTGGCTTAATTGATTGTTGATGTAATTTAATGGCTTGAGTTTACTTGGGACAAAGTTTGTCCATACATACCAGTACAATTTAAGTGTACTGACGTCCCTTTTGCCGGGGGCGCTACATTCGTGTCATGATTGTAGGTGGATCAGTAGCAGGCACTTCAGCTCGTCGGCGGTAGTATTCTTCTCCTTCCACTGCCCGTCTTGGTGAGCCCCTTTCTTCCTCGGGGCCTTGTGTGGTTCTTGCCACTTCGGTTTGGATTTCATTTTGGTTTTGAAAGGTATAGCCGGAGCCTTGTTACCGGCAAGTATTGTATTTCCCTTTTGTATCCTAGAGGCTCTGTAGACATGTAAACTGTGGGACTCCAGTCTTATATATATAAGGTGTTATGTCGGGCGTTGTAAAAGTTGAAATCTTGTTAATGAATCACTCGTATCATTTTATTTGTTTAATGTGAAATCAATTATGATTAGTAATATATTTGGTTAATGAGAAACGGTCAACACAGGGGTAACGCGTGGGAATGAAAGGCACCCAGGTCCGCTTGACTGGGGCAACCCGGTCAGGCGCCGGTCATGTCCCTCGATTTGGGGCGTGACAAACTTGGTATCCGAGCTTAAGGTTTTAAAGTGTCCTAGGATGTCTCGGAGCCGTGTCTAGTAGTGCCCTTCTTATAGGTGTGTTGTCGACCACATCATATAAGTAGGGGGCTACACGGGCATTTAGGAATTTACCTACTTCTTTGATAATCTATATCGTGCGGTAAAGTGCAATGTGGAGATATCCGTGTCTAATTCGTGCCTTGTTCCCAAATTTTCAGAATATGGCACCTAAGAAGAAGGCTAGACTCGGCCTTAGGGCCAATGCCGGCCCAAGTGCAGTCGTTAATCATGTACCCGATGCCGTGGGAGAGAATGACCCACCGGCCCCGAATTTGCCCGGCCCATCCGTTCAAAACCCAAGTGTCCCTATTTCGGCCGCGGCGAAGGATGCCACCATTCCTCTCGCCGGTGTTCCCGACTCGGATACGGTTCCCGGCTTCGGGCTCCGGTATTTCTAATGAAGAACTTAGGGGAGCCATCCATATGTTAACACGGTTAGTGGCCTGCCCGGGCCCGGAGATCCCATGATGCCCCTGCATCCTCCGGCGGACGGGGAGATTCCTTTGGCTCCGAGTCCACCGGTTCTTGCGATTGGCCCCTCCGGAATTTTCAGGCACCGATCCAGAGGCTGAACCCACGGGAATTCCTTGATGAGATCTACAAGACCCTTAGAGTAATGAAGGCTACGGATATAGAGGGGGTAGAGTTGGCCTCTTACAGGCTGAAGGGAGCGGCACGTTCATGGTTTGAAATGTGGGAGGATTCCCGTGAGGAAGGGGGCCCTCCGGCCAGATGGGATGAGTTCGTGGATGCATTTATGGATCACTTCTTACCTGCTGAAGCAATGGCAGCCCGTGCCACTGAGTTCGAGGTTCTCAAGCAGGGCAGTATGAGTGTTTGGGAGTATCACATGGAGTTCGTAAGGTTGTCCAAGTACGCTCCTCATTTAGTGTCGACCATGGATGCCCGGGTTCGACGGTTTGTTCAGGGCCTTAGCCCTTTGGTAGTGAATGAGGCCGCCACAGCAGCTTTGCACTCAGACATGAACTATGGGAGAATTGTGGGGTTTGCTCAGGCCACAGAGGCCAGGAAATTGAAGATTCGTGCAGAAAGAGAAAGTAGCAACAGGGCCCGGTCAATGGGTCGTTCAGGGGAGATCACTTCCAGGGAAGGGGTCATCAGGGCCATCCCAGTCATATGCTCGGTCCTCCGCGAGTGCACCGCCATCCGTGCACAGTCATCAGCAGGGCAGTTACTCGAGACCTGGTTCAGACAGCAGGAGGTCTCGTCAGTCTGGTCATCCTGGGGTGAGATCCCAGGCAGCAGGGGAGACCTACATGCCCCAAGTGTGGGAGATTTCATACAGAAACTTGCTACCTTGACCTTCCAGTGTGTTTCGGGTGCGGGGTGAGAGGTCACATTCGGCGGGACTGCCGTGCACCCCGTCAGGGTATAGGTAGGGGATCTGCTCAGTCATCCGGTTCTTCAGCTGCTACATCATCAGCGCGTACTCCGGCAGCAGCAGGGCGTGGTGCAGCTAGGGGTGGAGCTCAGGGTAGGGGTGGACCTAGCCGATTCTATGCATTGAGTGGCCGCCAAAATGCTGAGGCTTCTCCAGATATTGTTACAGGTATCCTGTCTGTTCGGACTATTGATTGCTATGCCCTTATTGATCCGGGGTCCTCCTTGTCTTATGTTACTCCATTCATTGCTTCAAGTTTTGGGATAGAACCCGAACAGCTTCGTGAGCAGTTCTCTGTGTCGATTCCGGTTGGTGATTCTATTACAGCCTCACAAGTCTATAGGAATTGTGTTGTTACGGTAGGTGGTCGTGATACCACGGCCGATCTTATTGATCTTGGGATGGTAGATTTTGATGTTATTATGGGGATGGATTGGCTCTATTCGTGCTTTGCCAAACTTGACTGTCGAACGAGAGTTATGAGGCTCGAGTTCCCTAACGAGCCAATTATTGAATGGAGAGGAAATGGTGTAGTGCCAAGGGTAGGTTTATTTCCTACCTTAAGGCTTCGAAGATGATTAAGAAAGGGTGTATCTATCACCTGGTTCGGGTAACGGACACCACCTCAGATGTGCCTACCCTCGAGTCCGTGCCAATTGTGAATGAATTTCCTCAAGTGTTTCCAGATGAGCTTCCAGGCATTCCGCCAGATAGGGAGATTGATTTTGGGATTGATGTATTGCCAGATACTCGGCCAATATCCATTCCACCATACAGAATGGCGCCAGCAGAGTTAAGGGAGTTAAAGGAGCAGCTGAGGGATTTATTAGAAAAAGGGTTCATACGACCGAGTGTGTCGCCGTGGGGTGCTCCGGTTCTCTTTGTCAGAAAAGAAGGATGGGTCACTTCGAATGTGTATTGATTATCGGCAGCTCAACAAAGTCACCATCAAGAATAAATATCCTTTGCCTCGAGTGGATGATCCGTTTGACCAATTGCAGGGAGCGAGGTTCTTCTCAAAGATTGATTTACGGTCTGGGTACCACCAGTTGAAAATCAGGGAGCAGGATATTCCTAAGACCTCGTTATGGTCACTTCGAGTTTTTGGTCATGTCTTTTGGGCTAACCAACGCCCCAGCAGCTTTCATGGACCTTATGAATCGGATTTTCAAGCCATTCCTAGATTCCTTTGTGATTGTATTCATTGACGATATTCTCATCTACTCTCGGAGCAGGGAAGATCATGCCGTTCACCTCAGAGCAGCATTGCAGACCCTTCTTCAGCATCAATTGTATGCCAAGTTCTCAAAATGTGAGTTTTGGTTGGAGTCCGTAGCTTTTCTAGGGCATATTATTTCCATTGAGGGAATTATGGTGGATCCTCAGAAGATTGCGGCAGTGAAAGATTGGCCTAGACCCACGACCCCGACAGAGATTCGCAGCTTTTTGGGTCTGGCACGGTACTATCGGAGGTTTGTAGAGGGATTCTCAACCCTCGCCTCCCCATTGACTAAATTGACGCAGAAAGCAGTTAAGTTCCAGTGGTCCGAAGCATGTGAGAAAAGTTTCCAAGAACTGAAGTCAAGATTGACCTCGGCACCGGTATTGGCCTTGCCAGAAGGCACAGAGGGATTTGTAGTCTATTGTGATGCCTCCAGAGTCGGTTTGGGATGTGTATTGATGCAGCACGGAAAGGTTATAGCTTATGCTTCCAGGCAACTCAAGAATCATGAGAAGAATTATCCGACGCATGATTTGGAACTTGCAGCTGTTGTGTTTGCCTTGAAAATATGGCGACACTATCTTTATGGGGTTCATGTAGATGTGTTTTCAGGACCACAAGAGCCTCCAGTATTTGTTCAAGCAGAAGGAGCTAAATCTGAGACAGCGGCGATGGTTAGAATTACTCAAGGACTATGATATGGACATATTGTACCATCCAGGGAAAGCAAATGTGGTAGCTGACGCTCTTAGTCGGAAATCCATGGGTAGTTTGGCTCATTTGGGTGTGGATCAGAGACCCCTGGCTCGAGAGGTTTACCAATTAGCCGGTTTGGGGGTTCGTATCTCGGCGTCAGACGAGGGGGATATCTTGGTGCATAATGGAGCAGAATCATCATTGGTCGCGGAAATCAAGGAAAAACAGTTCATGGATCCAGCATTGGTTCGGGCGAAGGAAGCAGTCATGGATGACAAGACCTCGGCATTTGTACTTAGCAGCGAAGATGGTGTATTGCGGTGTCAAGATAGGCTATGTGTTCCGGATGTGGACGAGCTTCGGGAAAGAGTGATGGCAGAGGCTCATACTTCCAGGTATTCTGTGCACCCTGGTTCAACGAAAATGTATCACGATCTCAAGGAGAATTATTGGTGGAACGGTATGAAAAGGGATGTAGCAGGCTTTGTAGCTAAATGTCCGAACTGTCAACAAGTGAAGGCCGAGCATCAACGGCCTGGTGGATTAACTCAGCTTATAGAAATACCAAGGTGGAAATGGGAGATGATCAATATGGATTTCGTGGCGGGGTTACCTCGCACTCAGCGTAAGTTTGACTCAATATGGGTGATAGTGGATCGACTCACCAAATCAGCTCACTTCCTGCCTGTCAAGTCCACTGATACCGCGGAGCAATATGCAAGATTGTACATCAAAGAGATAGTAAGGCTTCATGGCACTCCACTTTCTATCATCTCATATCGCGGGGCTCAGTTCACCGCTAACTTTTGGAAGAAGTTTCAGCAAGGTTTGGGAACTCAGGTGAATCTCAGCACAGCTTTCCATCCACAGACCGATGGACAGGCCGAGCGGACCATTCGGACGCTTGAAGATATGTTGCGGGCTTGTGTCTTAGATTTTAAAGGTAATTGGGATGAACACTTGCCACTGATAGAATTTGCTTATAATAACAGCTATCATGCTAGCATTCAAATGGCCCCGTTTGAGGCATTGTACGGGAGAAGATGTAGATCGCCAATCGGGTGGTTTGAGGTAGGTGAAGCGGAATTGCTAGGGCCAGATATGGTGTACGAAGCTATGGAAAAGGTCAAAGTTATTCAGGAGAGAATGAAAACAGCACAGAGTCGTCAAAAGTCCTATGCGGACGTTCGTCGAAGGGATTTGGAGTTTCAAGTCGATGATTGGGTGTTCTTGAGGGTATCTCCTATGAAGGGAGTCATGCGATTCGGGAAGAAAGGAAAATTGAGTCCTAGGTATGTCGGGCCTTATCGGATCGTTCAAAGGATTGGTCAAGTTGCTTATAGGCTAGAGTTGCCTCCTGAGATGTCATCAGTGCATCCGGTATTCCATGTGTCCATGTTGAAGAAAGTGATTGGAGATCCATCCACCATCATGCCAGTCGAAGCTATAGAGGTTAATGAAGATTTGTCATATGAAGAAGTTCCAGTTGCCATTCTTGATAGGCAAGTCCGTAAGTTGAGAAATAAGGAAGTTGCCTCTCTTAAAGTATTGTGGCGAAGTCAACAAGTTGAGGAGGCCACATGGGAAGCGGAAAAAGAGATGAAGGAAAAGTACCCCCATTTGTTCGATCAAGCCTAGAAGAAATTAGGTGACCCTCCTACTCCTAGTAGCTGTCATCTTGCCTAAGTTGTTTCCCTCTTAGTATTAGTAAGTCTCCTTTATTTGTAATGAGTTAGATGTGTTGTTACCTTGGGTCACTTGAACCGTTCTTGATAAATGAAAGCCTTATAAAGATTTACGTGTTTAATAAACAACTAATAGTAAGTGTAGATTGGTAATGATTTGTTAAGCGTACATGGTGTGTTAAAATGGTTAAATAAGGTAAGAATTCATTGAAGTGACTAGTTTATGTGCAATTGTAACAATGTGATAGAATATGTGCATTCGTTGAGGTAAGAAGGTGTATACCGGTTGTGAATAGTGTTGTTGTTGTATATTGTTGTTTGGTGATGTGTTTCGGGGGCCCTCTGACAGGTGGATATGTCCATAATACAAAGGAAACTCCGGCGAAATTTTTCTAAAATATAAGAGTTAGTCAAAATTTTGATGGTTGCATATCATGTCTTTCAAAACCAACTCATTTATTTCAAAATCCTCATTCGAGGACGAATGATCTTAAGGGGGGAGGATGTAAGGCCCCGTGAAATTTTTGTGCATAAAACCTAGTAGATGTGGTGTCATGGTCCGAATGATGTGTTAGGAATGCGTAGAATTCTTCGCGGCGAGCTTGCTCGCCGCGGTTCGGACCCTTGGTAGTGATTTAAGTTTCAAAATGTAGAATAAAATTTTTTCCAGAAAAATGTCAATCTGCGGTGCACTTTTGCGACCGCAGAATCGACATGCGGTCCGCATAGTGACCGCAAATCGTTCCAGAGAGTTGCCCAAAATTGTGTCCAATGTGCGGTCGATATGCGATCGCATGTCAATCTGCGGTGCACTTTTGCGGCCGTAGAATCAACATGCGGTCCGCATAGTGACCGCAAATCGTTCCAGAGCCTGCGTAATTTTTGAGCCATTCTGCGGCCACTATGCGGACCGCATGTTGATTCTGCGGTCGCATAGTGACCGCATATTTGACCCCGGCCCAGATTTTGTAACATTTTGACCCGATCTCTTCTTTAATATAACACCTTTCTTCTTCATTTTATCATATCATCTCACCAAAATTAGAGAGAGAAGAGAGGGTTTTTAGAGAGAGAAGTTCTTCATCTTCAAAGATTGTTCCAACTACTTAATTCCAAGGGATTCTAGGGCAAGGATTCAACTTCCCCAATATTTTCAAGGTAAAAACCCTAACTATTTTCTTTGATTTTCAGTTTTAATTGGGTAAAGAGAGGTTTGCATATAATAGCTTTTGAAAATAGAATTTTTACACTCATGCATGATTATTGAACTTGATTTCTAGTAAAAGAAGTGGGTAGAAGTAAGAGTCTTCAAGAACAAGGTTGGCAAGAGTAGGATATCTTGGGTAAGCATAAAGTAGGAGGAAAAACATCATCACCAGGTATGTATGGCTAATTTTGATTCTTGTAAAATCGCCCATATGTGTGAAATTGTTTGGCATGTGTTAATTTGAGAGATTTTATGTGATTTTTCGATATCATTGTTGTGTTGGGTATACAATTGATGATTGAACTACATTTGGTATGGTTTGAAATACGAATTGAAAGATGACAAAGGAATTGAAATTGGTACAGAACTGAGGAAAATTGTTGTGATGGCATATTTGGCTTATTGTGGAAGGAATTTGAAACACCTTAATTGTGGTGAATTGCTGAACATGATTATGTGGGCATTTTCGATTTTGGAATACTTGTAACATGGTTGTGATATTGAATTGAGAAGAAATTGAGAACATGAACCAATGTGTAAGTTGCATATTTGAACTTGTTGAAATTGTGTGTAGTACATTATCTGCTGTTTGAAATTGTTGTGTTTTCAACTGTAAGGCGGGGTCGTGTTGCGCGCCGCAACGTGGTGAAATAAGGTGTGGGTTGGGGTGATAAGGGTGGCCGAGGTAATAAGGGTGGTCGGGGGCAATAAGGATGGAAAGCGATCGAAATCGCTATTGAAAATTGATACATAAATCAATAATGTGAAATTGTGAAAGGAGACAGCAGGAGAGTTTGCAACCCGTGGGGCACTGATTGCCCCTTTGTTTGACTACTTGTGTTTTACGTGATTGATTGGTTATTGTTAAATTGGTTGATCGTGGAAAGTGCTTTGTGTGAGAATTATTTGAAATGAGGAAAATGTGGAAACATGGTTGGCTGGGCTTAATTGATTGTTGATGTAATTTAATGGCTTGAGTTTACTTGGGACAAAGTTTGTCCATACATACCAGTACAATTTAAGTGTACCGACGTCCCTTTTGCCGGGGGCGCTACATTCGTGTCATGATTGTAGGTGGATCAGTAGCAGGCACTTCAGCTCGTCGGCAGTAGTATTCTTCTCCTTCCACTGCCCGTCTTGGTGAGCCCCTTTCTTCCTCGGGGCCTTGTGTGGTTCTTGCCACTTCGGTTTGGATTTCATTTTGGTTTTGAAAGGTATAGCCGGAGCCTTGTTACCGGCAAGTATTGTATTTCCCTTTTGTATCCTAGAGGCTCTGTAGACATGTAAACTGTGGGACTCCAGTCTTATATATATAAGGTGTTATGTCGGGCGTTGTAAAAGTTGAAATCTTGTTAATGAATCGCTCGTATCATTTTATTTGTTTAATGTGAAATCAATTATGATTAGTAATATATTTGGTTAATGAGAAACAGTCATCACAGGGGTAACGCGTGGGAATGAAAGGCACCCAGGTCCGCTTGACTGGGGCAACCCGGTCAGGCGCCGGTCATGTCCCTCGATTTGGGGCGTGACATGTATACTTCACATGCCACACCATACAAATAATGCCTCCAGATCTTCAATGCGTGAGTAATCGCTGCCAATTCTAGATCATGAATTGGATAGTTCTTTCCATGAATCTTCAACTTCCTCGAAGCATAGGCAATAACCTTGCCATCCTGCATTAATACCGCACCAAGCCCAATACGGGAAGCATCACAATAAACAATATAAGGTACCGTACCTGCGAGTAAAACCAATACCGGTGATGTGGTCAAGGCTGTCTTGAGCTTCTGAAAGCTCGCTTCACATTCATCTAACCATTCAAATTGAACACCTTTCTGTATCAATCTGGTCAGTGGGGTTGCAATAGATGAAAACCCATCCACGAAGCCGATAATAACCCTCTATTCCCAAGAAACTCCGAATTTCTGTGGCTGATGTCAGTCTAGGCTAGTTCATGACTGCCTCAATCTTCTTTGGATCAACCTGAATACCTGCTGCCGTCACAATATGACCCATGAATGCAACTGAACTGAGCCAAAATTCACACTTTGAAAATTTTGCATATAGCTGGCTATCTCTCAGAGTCTGTAAGGCCACTCTGAGATGTTGCGCATGCTCCTCTTGTCTGCGGGAATATATTAATATGTCATCAATGAAGACTATTACAAACAAGTCCAAATAAGGCCGGAACACCCGATTCATTAATTCCATAAAAGCTGCTAGAGCATTTGTCAACCCAAAAGACATGACCAGAAATTCATAATGTCCGTACAGAGTGCGGAATGCTGTCTTAGGGACATCAGATGCCCTAATCTTCAGCTGATAATATCCAGATCTCAAATCTATCTTCGAAAATACCTTGGCACCCTGAAGTTGATCAAATAAATCATCAATTCGCGGGAGTGGATATTTATTTTTGATTGTCACATTGTTCAACTGCTGATAGTCAATGCACATTCTCATCGAACCATCTTTCTTCTTTATAAATAATACTGGTGCACCCCACGGTGAAACACTGGGTCTAATGAAACCCTTTTCAAGTAAATCCTGCAACTGCTCCTTCAATTATTTTAACTTTGGCGGAGTCATACGATATGGGGGAATAGAAATGGGCTGAGTGCCTGGATCCAAGTCAATGCAAAAATCAATGTCCCTGTCAGGCGGCATACCTGGCAAGTCTGAAGCAAATACTTCAGGAAATTTGCGAATCACGGGCACAAAGTCAATAGAAGGAATCTCAGCACTGGAATCACGGACATAGGTAAAATAAGCCAAACACCCTTTTTCAACTATACACTGAGCCTTAACATAAGAAATAACATTGCGGCTAGTATGACCTGAAATTCCTTTCCACTCTATACGTGGCAAATTCGACAGAGCTAAAGTTACAGTCTTGGCATGGCAATCTAAAATAGCATGATATGGAGATAGCTAGTCCAAGCTTAATATAATATCGAAGTCCACCATATTTAGGAGCAATAAATCAGCACGGGTCTCAAGACCCTCAATCACTACAATACATGATCGATGAACTCGATCAACCATAATAGAATCGCCTACTGGTGTAGACATATGAACAGGAACACCCAATGGATCACTAGGCTGAAACAAGTACGGTGCAAAATAGGAGGACGCGTATGAATATGTAGACCCAGGATCAAATAATGTTGATGCCTTTCTATCACAAACCAAATTAATACCTGTAATGACAGAGGACTCAGCCTCTGGTCTGGAAGGAAGTGCATAACATCGGGGCTGGGCCCCACCAACCTGAGCAATATCTCTAGGGAGATCAGCTGCTGGCTGGTCTCTACTTCTATTGGTCTGAACTCCAACTATATGACCTCTGCCTCCACCTCTATGTCTTCTACCCCCGCATCTAGCTGGCTGGGCAGGCTGTGGAAGAACTGGGGCCTGAACCATAGCACGAGAACCCTGCTGCTGAGAGCTGTCAGAAGCTCGAGGGCAATACCTTGCAATGTGCCTAAGATCACCACACGTAATACAAGCCCTCGGCTGCTGAGAATAGCAAAGTGGTGGTGCACTGATAGGATGCTGATCAGAATAATGTGGTTGATGATTACGACCACTAGAAGCATCGTGAGAAAACTGAAGAGCTGACTGATAAGGCCTAGGAGGTTGGCCTCTACCGTGAGAATCTCTACCTCCAAACGAGGTACCACTAAATCTGCCCAAATTACGGGGTCTCTTATCCGATCCATGACCTGCTCCCTGTGACAAAGCCATCTCGATCCGGCGGGCTGCATTAGCTGCCTCCTGAAAAGTGATTTCATTTCCTGCTCCCATAGCCATCTGCAGTCGAATTGGCTGATTCAAGCCATCAATAAATCTTCTTACCCTTTCCCGATCTGTGGAAAGTATGACAATGGCATGATGAGTCAGGTCCACGAACCTAGTCTCGTACTGTGTGACAGACATAGAACCGTAATGAAGACGCTCAAATTGCGTGCACAAAGCCTCACTCTGAGTTGCTGGAAGGAACTTTTCTAAGAACAACTATACAAATTGGCCCCAAGTCAAAAATGATGATCTTGCTGGCCTGGATAGACAATAATCTCTCCACCAAGTCTTGGCAGAACAAGATAATCGGAAAGTAGCAAAATCCACACCATTAGTCTCCACAATGCCCATAGTACGGAGAACCTCGTGGCAGCTATATAGGAAATCGTGGGGATCCTTGGTGATGACACCAATGCTTCTTCCAATATACATAAACTTCATTTTTCTTTACAATGATTATACCCTATGCAAACTCACAACAGGCCATGGTGAAACTCCAGGTGCTGGCAGCTGCGGCCGAATCACAGGAACCCGCTTCACAACAGAAAATGCTTCATTAAGGCGTGCAGCACGGCTCATGAATTGAGATACCTTCTGCACACTGGTAGTAAACCCGCTCTGGTGATATTGTCCATAAAACCTTCGGACTAAAGCATCCTGAAGATCCTGTGTAAACATAATCCCTCCTGGGACCTGAGTTGGGCCCACTAGAACTACTGGGGTTGGAACCTCCTCCTCGATATGAACCTGAGGTTCTGCCACTTGTGCTGCTGCTCGGGGCTGAGCTCTACCCCAACCTCGGCCTATAGGATGGCCTCGACTTTGGCCTCTACCCTCAGCGGGAGCTGTCGCTGGTGGGACCTCGGGCTGCTGGTCAGTAGATGAGGATGCACGTGTTCTTGCCATCTACGGAAGAACTGAATAGAAATTCAATTAGCATTTGAAAGATCAAAGTAGCATGACTGGAAAGAAAAAAGGGAAGATTTTCCTAACTCTGTAGCCTATGAAGAATAAATACAGTCGTCTCCGTACCGATCCCTCAGACTCTACCAAGGTTGTTCATGAGTTGTGAGACCTGTGCAACCTAGAGCTCTGATACCAACTTGTCACGACCCGGATTTCCCACCATCGGGAGTCATGATGGCGCCTACTAGTGGAAGCTAGGTAAACCAATTCTTACTTATATTTTCATTAGTTACAACTCTCTTCTTAAGAATTTAAATAAAATCATGTAATTACATCGGAATAATTAAACTTTGCGGAAGACTTAGCAAATCTTACTAAATATGATATAGAAAACCCAAACATGATACACTACCCAAGACTGGTGTCACAATACTCACGAACTTCTAAGAATAATACACATAATCGTCTGAATGAAATATAAGCTGTTTATCTCAAATACATGAGATAACAGAATGAAAAATATAGATAGAGGAGACCACGGTTCCTGCGGACGCCTGCAAGGCTACCTCGAAGTCTCAGTAGTCTAAATATCCACGGACGTAGCCTGTATCTGCGCAAAAAGAGCGCAGAGTGTAGTATCAGCACAACTGACTGTCACGACCCCAAGTCTGGTCGTGATGGCGCCCAGCACACTGCTAAGCCAGCCTGACCAATCAATAACAACAACGGAGCTAGGAGCTCGCTTTATCCTAATTAAACATATCAAATCATAAAAAGAACAGTGATGTATTTATCGAAAACGGGGAACTGAGTCCCAACACATACCAACTCCCATAGACCGAAGGGTCAAGAGTCATGAGCCTCTAAAGAACATAAGTGTAATAAGGTCTACAACAATCTCAGTGCGGAAAGAAAAGACAATCTGAAATGAAATGACAGCTAGAAGGGGAGTCAGGTCCTGCGGACGCTGCAGCTACCTCGACTGTCCCGCACAATGCCTCTGAGCGGCTACCGGATCAGGTCTGCTGAGATGTACCTGGATCTGCACACAAGGTGCAGGGAGTAAAATGAGTATTGCCAGACTCAATGGTAATAAACAAGGGTAAGACAACGTAGATAAGAAATCCACAGTGAAGCACAATGTAAAGCTATACCAATACCCTATGACAGTTCAATACTAACAGTAGAGAGCCAACAATATTAGCAACAAGTACAACAGCTAGCAGGTGTAGCTAAATACAATGCAATGCATGAAATGACCGCTATGGCGCGTAGCCCGATCCAATTTAGGTACTCGTGCTCACTGTGGGGGTTCAGACACCGGAGGGGCTCCTACAGCCCAAGAACAATATCATGAATATATGCTGCGGCGTGCAGCCCGATCCACTACCACTCAGCTAAATGCAAATACAGCCTCGCAGGCTCAAAAGTAGGTTTTGAAAACTCTTATTTCAATTTTTCAGTTGAAAACAGTAAATGTCAAGTTCCAGAGATTGGAAATATCATGATAACAGTAATAGCTACAGATTGGTGGAAACTAGCATGTCAATTTTATAGAACAGTGCTAACGACCCTCGCAGGATCCCAATATCTGGCTCATAGCCCATAAGTATACTCAACCATCCGAGAAGGAGGTTCAACGGCTCAGGAGTAGCCAACATCACAATACAATATGCAACCATCCGAGAGGGAGGTTTGGCGGCTCAAGAATAGCCTAATATCATAACACAGTACCAACAGGTCGGACTAAGCCATTGTCCCCAAATCACAATCGACCCCGCACTCACAGGAGAGTACGTGTCTCGCCGCTATACAACGTCACAAAGTGGTATACCGGGGTTTCGAACCCGCTGGTCATCACCCACATCTATTACTTACCTCAATACAACGCGACGACTACTCTACGATGCCCTTGCCACAAGAATCAAGCTCCGCACGTGTAGAATCTGATTAAATACAGTAAATACACATCAAATTAGGCCAATAGGACGACACCCAATCAAAACAACTCAATTTACACCAAAAATGGCAAAGTTGCCAAAACCCGACTTTCGGTACGCTTTTTGAAAATTTACAAAAGTCACTTACTCGGAATCCTCATCTCGATACGAGTCTAGGCATATAAAATTTACCAAAATGGGACTCCATTTTCCCACTCAAATCAGTGTTTTTCTTCAATTTTAGGCCTAGGGCTCAAACCCACCTTTAATCTTTCATTTACAGAGAATCAACCAAGGATTTCATGTTAAAATGATTTAATTAAGTCACAAAACTTACCTCCGACGAAACCCCGATGAATTCCCAGCAATCTCCTGTCAATACCTCCTCTTAGTACTTAAAAATGGTGTTTTGGCGTGTGAAACCCGCGACTGGTTATGTTCTGGTTTTAATTTCACCGCCAGTCCAATTCCATCAACGCGTTCGTGATGCCCCTTGCGCGAACACGATTACTTGATCTCTTCCTTCATCGCGAACGCGACATTAAGTCACGCGTCCGCGAAGGCCAACTCCCCAATCTCCGGATTTTATCTCTACGCGAATGCATCCCTATCCACGCGAACGCGATGCTTCGCCTTTTCAACTTACGCGTCCGCGACCCAAATCATCGCGAACGCGATGCTTCCCTTCATTATCTTACGCGAACGCGGTGCCTCCCCTTGCGAACGCGATGACCAAGATACCCCAGCCTACGCGAACGCGGGCCTTGCCCTCACGAACGCGAAGGCTAATTTTATGCCCAGTGATCTGCAATTTACAGCAGATTTTCATTGCTTCAAAATGCCGGATGATGGTCCAGATTCACCCCGAGGCCCCCGGGATCCCAACGAAAACCACCAACATACTCCAAAACACGATACGAACTTGTTCCAAGCATAAAAACACCATCCTAAACATCAAAATCACCAATTACACACGGATTCAAGCCTAAGTTTTCTTCAAAACTTCCGAAACTAACATTCGATCAAAAACCCGACTAAACAATGTCTGAATGACCTGAAAATTTGCGGACATATCCAAAATCACATAGCGAAGCTACAGGAATTGTTGGAATTCCAGTCCGACCACCGGATCAAAATATCACCTACCGTTCGGATTTCGCCAAAATTCAACCTTAGCCAATTCAAACCTATTTCTACGCCGGACCTCCAAATTCAATTCCGATCGCTCCCCTAAGTCACAAATCACCTCCCGGAACTAACCGAATCATCAGAATTCGATTCCGAGCCCTCTAACTAAATAATCAACTCCAGGTTGACTTTCCATATTCAAGCTTCCTTCTAAAAGGCTATTTGCCACATTTTCAACCAGAATCACTCCTAACTCACCCGATAGACTCTAACACTGATATAAAAGCATAAAAAACATAGATGCAAGGTAACAGGGTGGTAATTCCTGTGACGACGGACCGGGTCGTCACATTCTCCCCAACTTAAACAAACATTCGTCCTCGAGCGGACCCAAAGTTGTACTATAAGCAACCCAATAGCTGAATGACCTTACCAAGCATATATTCGTGCGATCACACGTCACCCTATCTCTCATAAGCCTGAAAACACCATATAGCTGAAATCTCACAGACCATGTGAACCATAACCCACATTGCACTTTCCGAAATCATATACCAATTGCTAATCCCATGCCTATACTTAGGATACACTAGAATCCACTGCAATAACCCGCACTCACCACTCCGGGTGAGATCATATGATGTATCAAACAACCCAATCACTCTAGGCAATAGTCTCTAATCACAATAATTTCCCACGATAACCAAATACCAACTGAAAAACCTTTTTCATTAGATAGAGTCTTGTTCCAACACCTTCATATCATGCCCACGGCAACCGAACACGCGATATATCGAACCCATCTCTCAGGTCAACCATTCATGAATCCATTTCACTTTTAACTGATACCACAATAGATTTCAGAGCCGAACCTCGATATTACCTTTCTAACCAGCTGAAATCACAAATACTCACACTCATTTTGGCTCTAACGATCATTTTGATTATAACACACCGCACAGGTGATATGACACCTCAACATCGGCCTAAGTCACGACAAGCACAACACAGGATCCAATAAAAATGTTTGAACATACTCAAATCATGACAACCGACTCAAACAAAAGAGCTGTAATTCAATTCCTCTGTACCATCATAACATAAAACTGAGATCGCGTCTTACATTATAGAAATATAGTACTTGAATCCTCCTCGAGAGGTCATAACATCACGTGGCCTTGCCACGATTCGTTATTCTATCCAACCACTATTACTCATGGAGCACCTCAAGTCACCATGCTCAAAACGATCAGCCACGCACATATTTACGTCTTGAACCTAAGCAATCAACCTCACCCACGGTGAAACAATTAACGTATACTATCAAATCCTGAAAGGATACAACCGATGTGCCATTTGCCGCGCGTAACTCAATACCGACTTTTCCTCCGAAGCCAGGAGGTATTGTATACCAGGTAACATATATCTAACTCTATTTTCACATTACACTGTTGCGGCATGCAACCATCTCTAATGACATACCCGTGGCGGCGTGCCACCCGATCCAGATACCATACCCGTGGCAGCGTGCCACCCGATCCAAATAACCGTACCTGTGGCAGCGCGCCACCCAATCCATATAGAACCGTCGCCAAAGAAATGCGCGTCGAGTCAAGTTGCTCATTATGGTAAACATATATATTGCCTCAAGTTCGGCCACCAGAAACGCATCGGACAAAGTTCCTCAATTCCATAACTAAATAAATGGTAGAAACCTCAGCACTGATATCCGCCACGAAGGCCCAACTAACAAAGCAATACCCACCAGCCGTCCGCTGGTCCTGAGGTACAACTACCCTGCTGGAGCATACTCTGATGCACTCTACTATGCAATTTGTGCCATACCATCATAGTCCATATCACATTAGTCTAGACAACCTGGCCCAATAATGACCAGTCAGCAATCAAGTATCATAATCCAAATTCGTCATATCAAGTTGAGAGAGAAACCCACTAAAGCTTCCGATTTTTAATAATCATAAAATAGTGTCGATACACATGATATACAACAACTGCATAGGCGGACTAACGAGAACTTTAAGTCTCCAACACATATATAACACATGAATCACAATGCATGATCTCGTACTCCACTGTACAGATACATAACGCACATCAAGCGTCCATTCATACCTTGAAAGCCATTCAGAAATTTCACTATGCCATCAATGACTCAATTATTATAGTCGATCCAACAAGAGAATACCACCATACCACTGGATATTATCAGTTTACATTACCTTGTCCTTTTGGACCATATACCCTACCAAATTACTAGAATAGCAGTACCATTTTCCTTAATCACTAGAAAGATCGATTCTTTAAATCACCTGCAGCTGCCCGCGCTGCTAAATAATTTTAATGACTCCCCATATATTATGAACTGATCACAAAACCTTGAATGTGTCATTATCAACTTTCCATAACACATCACATATACCATACCACACTAAGACAATATGGAAATTTATATCCCTTTCCTACGCCGCAAACGTCGGCACACTCAACTAGTCAAGGGCTTTCATGATCCCATATAGAGAAAACTCATTACACATTCCAAGCTTTACATACCAACAGGAATTACACTCATTTTCAAACCTCGGTAAAACACATCACAAACTCTTTCTCCCAATTACATTGCATAAATTAAACTGCCAGGACTGAGTCCTTATACCCATATCAAGTTACACAACTGCCAGCGCTCAAGAGCTTTGTTGCACAATATCTGCAAGACTCATTACTTCAAACACATACCAGGGAATTAATCGTATTCCTTATCATACCGCTTCGGTTTATTAACAAGTTGTTCCATTTACCTAGTTTCCTTTCTGATTCATCTTTGATTTAATATTAGCCATTACTGTAGCACCATAACACATCAACTCATGTTACCACACGAGACTCGTACATAAGATCACACGGTCTAAGACATATAGGCCACTGAATACTCTCTCAATATTTCCCACAAGGATCACATCCTACAATACTTTATTTTGAAGAACCTCTTGCGATTTGAATTCGTTATCTTTACCTTCCAATACGGATTACATAGAATCCCATCATTCACATAATATAACATAAGTCTTGACCTCTTCTAACGAAACCACCATCTTTAGCCACATGCACAATCTTAAAACACCTGACTGTTACAAGTAAAATCTTGAACACCATAAAATAATTCTCGGGCGTCATTCACCCTTATTCAAATGTAATTCAACTGACTTATTGAACAGAACCACTCGTGCCTTGTTAGAACTCTGACACCACAGAACATGATTACATATAGATACAATTAGCTATCTTTCCTTTCTATACACCGAACATTCCTTACCAATAGCAGTTCAAAACATCCTAGTATTTCTTCACATCTACGAAGCACCATAACCTTTATCATTTTCCAACGTACCTGGAGACAGAACCAACACATCACACCACAGTGCAATCAGTTAATCAACAACAACCTCCCCAACATGGCTCGGAGCCATACATCAAAGAACTTTTAGCCACTCATAGCATTCTTACTCAAATGATGCCACAAAGTTCTAATTAGATTAAACTCAAGTCATTTACAAGCTTCGGCGGAGATTCGAATCATCGAAAATATTAACTCTTTTGCAATTCTTGTATTTACTCACACACAACAGTTAAGCCCACTCTTTAGGTGACAAAAATCTTTTCTAAGTCCCAAATTTTCCAAAAATTTTGACAGGGTTTCCTTTGTAATTTGGAAACCCTTGTAATTTGGCGTATCCACCTGCCAGAGAATCACCAAAACCATCCTAGCAATACATTCACAACTCGACAAGACATCATAATGCATATCGTCAACATTTGTCTCAATACTACACAAATCATATTATCATAATTGTTACATGAACATGCGTTGTACCTGCTCGAATCATAACACATATCGAATACCTTTCAATTACACATGAGGATCATCCCACCTACTTCTTCTCAATTTAGCATTTCAGCACAATACCCTCCACCAGGATACACATAGCATAATCACTTTAGTCTTCTTGAGTTTGAACTCGTTCCACTACACATAAGGCACATTACCTTCCAATTGAGAGATATGGTAAATATTCACCACGCCCATAGCTCGGGGCTACACAATAGATTAGACAAGAGTCAAACAATTAACAGCTCATCCATTAGTAAGCCTCCCAAATAATCTACAGATCGGCACAAGGCCCCAAACACGACTACTAGCCCAAATACATAGATATAAACCCAGTCTCAGTCATTATACACAGTAATCTATCAATCGGGAAGGACCAAGTCCAAATCCCCGGTCACAATACCACCACGCTCGTCACATGACGCGTGTTCCATCTCAGCATAGCACTGTATAGGGCAAATACAGGGTTTCAAACCCTCAGTACATTATCTATTGCCACCACTCACAAAATCAGCACCTCGATGCTCAAGTCATACACAAGGTCTAGCCTCAAGCCTTTTCGACTGGCCCAACAAGAACTCATAGAGATTATGTCTCACCCCTCGATCGGGCAATCACAAGCCATAAGGCAATTATATTACTGAGCGCTCGATGCGTACTTTGATGATTGTGGAGATTGTGACGACCCAAAGGGTCATCACTTGTTTTATTAATCATTCCGAGCTTTTGAGGTCTTGAAAACCTCATTTATAGTTGCCTCGATTTGCGTGCACAATCCGGGCACAAAGCTGGAAAATATTTATGTTGAAATATGTGAAATATGTGAAAAAGTTGAAGAATTTTGATATTAATATTGATATGGTTGACTTTGGTCAACATTTTTGGTAAACGGACCCGGATCCGTGATTTGACTGTCTCAGAAAATCCGTAGAAAAATATGGAACTTGGGCGTATGCCCGGAATTAAAATTCGAGGTCTAGAACCTCGGTAAAAGAATTTTTCCGTTAAATTATTTTCTGAAAATGTTTAAGGAAAATGAAACTGAATTTTTATTAAAAAGTACTGTTATCGGGCTCGTATTTTGGTTCCGACTCCCGGTACAGGTCATATATGTTGGTTAAGCGCTTCCTGTAAAGTTTGGTTGAAAACGGACGTCGTTTGACGTGTTTCGGCCTTAAATTGGATGTTTTGGAAATTTTGAAAATTTGAAAGAATTCTTGAGTTTTAAGGCTCAATTCATTGAGTTTGATGTTATTTCGGCGATTTGATCGCTCGAGCAAGTTCGTATGATGTTATTGAGTTAGTGTGCATATTTGGTTTGGAGCCTCGAGGGCTCGGGTGAGTTTCGGATAGGCATCGGGGTGGTTTTTAGACTTGGAAAAACTGCAGAAAATCTACAGCAGACATCCCTTCTTCGCGTTCGCGTCCACCTGGTCGCGTTCGCGAAGAGTTCTCTTTCCCCTTCTACGCGTTCGCGTCCTTAGGATCGCGTTCGCATACAACAACATGACCCTAGCCTTTTTCCTCTACGCGTTCGCCTGCAGGCTCCCGCATTCGCGGAGCCTGGCCTGCCTCTTCTACGCGTTCGCGTACGGCACCACGCATTCGCGTAGGCCAAATTGCAATCCCCAGATTTTCTTCTACGCGTTCGCGACTGTGCCCACGCGAACGCGATGCCCATTTCTGTCCGACCCTTCGCGAACGCGACACAGTGCACGCGAACGCGAAGGGTAAATTTTCGCCCAGTGAATTAATACCCAAAACAGAACACTTACGGGATTTTATCCCATTTTCACAAAATCCTTTCTTCTCCACAGCTCTTAGGCGATCTTTGAGGCATTTCTTCATCAAAGTTCATTGGGTAAGTATTGTTTAACTCGTCTTCTTCATTTTTCATCAATATCAATCAAATTCTTAGGCTTAAACATGTGTAAATTGGTTGAAATATTTGAGAAATGGGTATAGTTAGGGCTTTCAAAGAATTTGCGATCTAGACCTCATTTTGGAGTCGAACTTAAGAACAAATTGTATATTTGAACTCATGGAAGATTGGGTGAACTTATTTTGGTTCGAAACTTGAGTTTCGATTATGTGGGCCCGGGGTCGATTTTTACTATTCCGGGCAGAATGTTGTAAAAATCGTATTTAGCAATATGAACTAGTTTGTTAAGTAGAATTAATGATATTAAATCAATTGTGTATAGATACGATTGGATTGGAGTCAAATTCAAAAGGAAAAGGCATTGCTACGGATTGAATCGTTCGTAAACTTTCGAGGTAAGTGTTTGTTCTATCCTAGCTTGAAGGAATAGGAATTTAGTTATGAATAAATTGTTGATTAAGAGTTATTTGTGTTATACCGGTAATGAAGATAAATTGTTGAAATTATTATCAATTATTGGTTTAAAACCGGTAATTATAAATATTGTTGATATAGAGATTATTGGCTAAATGCCGGTAATATATATATTTATGAATTGGGATCGTGTGGCGCACCGACCACTTATATATTTATGAATTGGGATCGTGTGGCGCGCCGACCACTTATATAATAAGAAATGGGATCGTGTGGCACGCCGACCATGAAGTGATTTAAATCTCGGCATTGGCCATAGTTGCCGGTAGCCTATTGATATATTTGGGAGCGGGTGGTACGCCTACCACAAGATATAATTACTGTGATAGTTGGGAGCGGGTGGTACGCCTACCACGAGATATGAAATGAGAGAGGAATTGAGACATGAAAGTAAGATTTATTCTGTTGATTAGATTATTCTGGATATCGTGAGTTATTGACTGTTATTTCAGAGCAGAGTCTTTCCTTATAAATGTATGGTATATATATGTATATTGCAACTGTACAGGTTTATATGGGTGACTGGCCTTAGCCTTGTCTCTAGTTCGCTGGGATAGGCCAGACACTTACTAGCACATGGGGTCGGTTGTGCTGATACTACACTCTGTGCTCTTTTTGCGCAGATCAAGGTTACGGACAGCAGCAGCGGCAGTAGCGACTTGTGGATTTTCCGACCACTGAGACTACGAGTTAGCCTTGCAGGCGTCCGCAGGACCCGTTGTCTCTTCTATCTATGCTTTTCATTATGTTATCTCATGTAATCGAGATAAACAGCTTGTATTTCCTTTCAGACAATTATGTGTATTATTCTTAGAAGTTCGTGAGTATTGTGACACCAGGCTTGGGTAGTGTATCATATTTGACTAAGTCTTCCGCTAATTTTGATTATTCCGCTGTAATTTATATGTTTTTAATAATAAGTCTTAATAAGAATTTGGTAATTAATAGAGGTGTAATTAATATTTGGCTTGCCTAGCTTCCATTTAGTAGGCGCCATCATGATCCCGATGGTGGGAAATCCGGGTTGTGACAAGTTGGTATCAGAGCACTAGGTTGCACAAGTCTCACAACTCACGAACAACCTTAGTAGAGTCCGAGGGATCGGTGCGGAGATGTCTGTATTTATCCCCTAGAGGCTGCAGAGTTAGGAAAAATTCCCTTTATTCTTTCCAGCCGTGAGACTTGACCTTTTAAATGTTAATTGAACTTCTACTCTGATCTTCCGCAGATGGTAAGGACACGTGCATCCTCATCTATTGACCAGCAGCCCGAGGTCCCAGCAGAGGCAGCTCCTGCTAAGGGTAGAGGCCGAGGTCGAGGTCGTCCTAGAGGATAAGGTAGGGGCAGAGCTCAGCCCCGAGCAGCAGCACGAGTGGCAGAACCTCAGGTTTATATCGAGGAGGAAGTTACAGCCCCAGCAGCTCCAGTAGGCCCAACTCAGGTCCCAGGAGGAGCTTTGTTTTCACCGGATCTTCAGGATGCTTTGGTCCGAATAGCAGGTTTTATGGATCATATCACCAGAGCAGGTTTATTACTGGTAGCACCAGCCACTTCTCAGGCTGGAGGAGGTTATCAGACTCCTGCTACACGCACTCCGGAGCCAGTAATTCCCCAGGCTCAGGATCCTGTGATTCAGCCAGTTGAGGCAGCTCGACCTATTATTGCGACTCCGTCTAATGATGGTCCAGCCATGTCTGCTGACGCGTTGTGGAGATTGGACAGGTTTACCAAGCTGTTCACTACCACATTCAGTGGCACTCCTTCAGAGGATCCACAAGATTTCCTATACAGCTGCCACGAAGTTCTCCTTACTATGGGTATTGTGGAGACTAATGGTGTGGACTTTGCTACTTTTCGGTTATCTGGTTCCGCCAAGACTTGGTGGAGAGATTATTGTCTATCCAGGCCAGCGGGATCATCTTCTTTGACTTGGGGGCAATTTGCAGAACTGTACTTGGAAAAGTTCCTTCCAGCAGCTCAGCGGAAGGCTCTGCGCAGGCAATTTGAGCGTCTTCATCGGGGTTCTATGTCTATCACACAGTACGAGACTAGGTTCGTGGAACTGTCTCGTCATGCTATTATCATACTTCCCACAGATCGGGAAAGGGTGAGAAGGTTTATTGATGGCTTGAATCAGCCAATTCGGCTACAGATGGCTATGGGAGCAGGAACTGAAATCACTTTTCGGGAGGCGGCTAATGCAGCCCGCCGGATCGAGATGGCTCTGTCACAGGGAGCGAGACATGGATCAGATAAGAGATCTCGTAATTCGGGTAGATTCAGTGGTACCTCGTCTAGAGATAGAGATTTTTATCATAGAGGCCATCCTCCTAGGCTTTATCAGTCAGCTCTTTAGGTTTCTCATGATGCTTCAGGTGATCGTAATTCTCAGCCACGCTACTCTGATCAGCAACCTATCAGTGCACCACCACTTCGCTATTTTCAGCAGCCAAGAGCTTGTTTTACGTGCGGTGATCTTAGGCACATTGCAAAGTATTGCCCTCGAGCTTCTGACAGATCTCACCAGCAGGGTTCTCGTGCCATGATTCAGGCCCCGGTTCCCTCACAGCCTGCCCAGCCAGCTAGAGGCGGAGGTAGAGGACATAGAGGTGGAGGTAGAGGTCATAGAGGTGGAGACCGATAGAGGTAGAGACCAGCCAGCAGCAGATCGTCCTAGAGATACTACTCAGGGTGGTGGGGCACAGCCCCGATGTTATGCACTTCCCGCCAGACCAGAGGCTGAGTCTTCTGATGCCGTCATTACATGTATTATTTTGGTTTGTGATAGAAAGGCATCAGCATTATTTGACCCTGGGTCTACATATTCGTACGTGTCTTCCTATTTTGCACCGTACTTGATTCAGCCCAGTGATCCACTGAGTGTTCCTGTTCATGTGTCTACACCAGTAGGCAATTCTATTGTGGTTGATCGAGTTCATCGGTCATGTATTATAGTAATTGAGGGTCTCGAGACCCGTGCTGATTTATTACTCCTAAATATGGTGGACTTTGATATTATACTAGGCATGGACTGGCTATCTCCATATCATGCTATTTTAGATTGCCATGCCAAGACTGTGACTTTAGCTCTGCCGAATTCGCCTCGTATAGAGTGGAAAGGAATTTCAGGTCATACTAGCCGTAATGTTATTTCTTATGTTAAGGCTCAGCGTATGGTTGGAAAGGGATGCTTGGCTTATTTGGCCTATGTCCGGGATTCTAGTGCTGAGGTTCCTTCTATTGACTCTGTGCCTGTGGTTCGCGAATTTCCTGAAGTATTTCCTTCAGACTTGCCAGGTATGCCGCCCGATAGGGACATTGATTTTTGCATTGACTTGGCTCCAGGCACTCAGCCCATTTCCATTCCCCCATACCGTATGGCTCCGCCACAGTTAAAAGAATTGAAGGAACAGTTGCAGGATTTACTTGAAAAGGGTTTCATTAGACCCAGTGTTTCGCCGTGGGGTGCACCTGTATTATTTGTAAAGAAGAAAGATGGTTCGATGAGAATGTGCATTGACTATCAGCAGTTAAACAAGGTGACTATCAAAAATAAATATCCACTTCCGCGAATTGATGATTTATTTGACCAGCTTCAGGGTGCCAAGGTATTTTCAAAGATAGATTTGAGATCTGGCTATCATCAGCTGAAGATTAGGGCATCTGATGTCCCCAAGACAGCGTTCCGCACTCGGTATGGACATTATGAATTTCTGGTCATGTCTTTTGGGTTGACAAATGCTCCAGCAGCTTTTATGGAATTAATGAATCGGGTGTTCCGACCTTATTTAGACTTGTTTGTAATAGTCTTCATTGATGACATATTAATATATTCCCGTAGTCAGGAGGAGCATGCGCAACATCTCAGAGTGGCCTTACAGACTCTGAAAGATAGCCAGCTATATGCAAAATTTTCAAAGTGTGAATTTTGGCTAAGTTCAGTTGCATTCCTGGGTCATATTGTGACGGCAGTAGGTATTCAGGTTGATCCGAAGAAAATTGAGGCAGTCAAGAGCTGGCCTAGACCGACATCAGCCACAGATATTCGGAGTTTCTTGGGGTTAGCGGGCTATTATCGCCGATTCGTAGAAGGATTTTCGTCTATTGCAACCCCACTGACCAGATTGACCCAAAAGGGTGTTCAATTTGAATGGTCCGATGAATGTGAGGCGAGCTTTCAAAAGCTCAAGACAACCTTGACCACAACACCGATATTGGTTTTACCCATAGGTACGTGATCTTATACTGTTTATTGTGATGCTTCCCGTATTGGGCTTGGTGCAGTGTTAATGCAGGATGGCAAGGTTATTGCCTATGCTTCGAGGCAGTTGAAGATTCATGAGAAGAACTATCCAGTGCATGATCTAGAATTGGCGGCGATTATTCACGCATTGAAGATCCGGAGGCATTATTTGTATGGTGTAGCATGTGAAGTATACACCGATCATAAGAGTCTTCAGTATTTGTTTAAGCAGGAAAGAGTTGAATATGAGGTAGAGAAGGTGGCTAGAGTTGCTAAAAGACTATGATGTTACTATTTTATATCACCCGGGTAGGGCCAATGTGGTGGCCGATGCATTGAGTAGAAAGTCTGCCAGCATGGGTAGTCTTGCATATATTCCGGTCAGTCAGGAGACCATTAGCTATAGATGTCCAGGCCTTAGCTAACCGGTTCGTGAGATTGGACATTTCTGAGCCTAGCAGGGTGTTAGCCTGCACGGTCGCTCGTTCTTCTTTATTAGAGCGTATCCGTGACAATTTGATGATCCTCATTTGCGTGAGTTGAGAGATACAGTACATCGGGGAGGTGCCATACAGGTAAATCTAGATGATGATGGGGTATTGAAATTGCAGGGTCGAGTTTGTGTGCCCAATGTCGAAGGGATTCGAGAGTTAATCTTAGCGGAGGCCCACAGTTCGCGGTATTCTATTCACCCAGGCGCCGCGAAGATGTACCAGGACTTACGGCAGCACTATTGGTGGCGCAGAATGAAGAAAGATATCGTTGCGTATGTCGCTCGGTGTCTAAATTGTCAGGCAGGTGAAATATGAGCACCAGAGACCCGGTGGTGTATTCTAGAGGATTGAAATTCCCGAGTGGAAATGGGAGCGGATCACTATGGATTTCGTTACTGGACTTCCTTTGACTCGGAGGAAATTTGATGCTATTTGGGTCATTGTTGATAGGCTCACCAAGTCAGCACACTTTATTCCAGTATCTGTCTCCTACTCGTCGGAGAGGTTATCGGAGGTTTACATTAGGGAGACTGTTCGTCTCCATGGAGTGCCAGTATCTATTATCTCAGATCGGGGTATGCAGTTTACCTCGCGGTTCTGGAGAGCGGTCCAGCAGGAGTTAGGCACCCAGGTTCAGTTGAGTACAACATTTTATCCTCAGACGGATGGCCAGGTCCGAGAGGACTATTCAGATTCTAGAGGACATGCTTCGAGCCTGTGTTATTGATTTCGGAGGCTCGTGGGACCGGTTTCTGCCATTAGCAGAGTTCGCCTACAATAACAGTTACCAATCTAGCATCCAGATGGCTCCGTATGAGGCGTTGTATGGTAGGCGATGTCGATCACCAGTTGGATGGTTTGAACCGGGAGAGGCTCGGTTGTTAGGTACAGACTTAGTTCGGGAGGCCTTGGATAAGGTCAAGACTATTCAGGAGAGATTGCGTTCAGCTCAGTCCAGGCAGAAGACTTATGCGGATCGTAAGGTTCGAGATGTAGATTTCATGGTTGGCGAACGAGTATTGCTCCGAGTGTCGCTTATGAAGGGCGTGATGAGGTTCGGGAAGAAGGGCAAGCTCAGCCCTAGGTATATTGGTCCATTTGAGATTCTAGACAGAGTGGGAGGGGTGGCTTACAGATTAGCTTTGCCGCCTAGCTTATCAGCCGTGCATCCAGTTTTTCACGTATCTATGCTTCGGAGATACCACGCAATCCCACAAATGTGTTAGACTTCAGCACTGTCCAATTGGATAATGATCTATCCTACGAGGAGGAGCCGGTGGCCATTCTAGACCGGCAGGTTCGACAGCTGAGGTCGAAGAGTTATCCTTCTGTGCGTGTTCAGTGGAGAGGTCAGCCTCCTGAGGCATCGACCTGGGAGTCCGAGTCTGATATGCGGAGCCGCTACCCACATTTGTTTCCTGACTCAGGTACTTCTTTCTTTTGTCCGTTCGAGGACGAACGGTTGTTTTAGAGGTGGAGATTATGACGACCCAAAGGGTCATCACTTGTTTTATTAATCATTCCGAGCTTTTGAGGTCTTGAAAACCTCATTTATAGTTGCCTCGATTTGCGTGCACGGTCCGGGCACAAAGCTGGAAAATATTTATGTTGAAATATGTGTATAGGTGAAAAAGTTGAAGAATTTTGATATTAATATTGATATAGTTGACTTTGGTCAACATTTTTGGTAAACGGACCCGGATCCGTGATTTGACGGTCTCGGAAAATCCGTAGAAAAATATGGAACTTAGGCGTATGCCCGGAATTGAAATCCGAGGTCTAGAACCCCGGTAAAAGAATTTTTCCGTTAAATTGTTTTCTGAAAATGTTTAAGGAAAATGAAATTGAATTTTTATTAAAAAGTACTGTTATCGGGCTCGTATTTTGGTTCCGACGCCCGGTACAGGTCATATATGTTGGTTAAGCGCTTCCTGTAAAGTTTGGTTGAAAACGAACATCGTTTGACGTGTTTCGGCCTTAAATTGGATGTTTTGGAAATTTTGAAAATTTGAAAGAATTCTTGAGTTTTAAGGCTCAATTCATTGAGTTTGATGTTATTTCGGCGATTTGATCACTCGAGCAAGTTCGTATGATGTTATTGAGTTAGTGTGCATATTTGGTTTGGAGCCTCGAGGGCTCGGGTGAGTTTCGGATAGGCATCGGGGTGGTTTTTAGACTTGGAAAAACTGCAGAAAATCTGCAGCAGACATCCCTTCTTCGCGTTCGCGTCCACCTGGTCGCGTTCGCGAAGAGTTCTCTTTCCCCTTCTACGCGTTTGCGTCCTTAGGATCGCGTTCACGTACAACAACATGACCCCAACCTTTTTCCTCTACGCGTTCGCGTGCAGGCTCCCGCGTTCGCGGAGCCTGGCCTGCCTCTTCTACGTGTTTGC
Organism: Nicotiana noctiflora; assembly: GCA_032618575.1. Classification (NCBI taxonomy): domain Eukaryota; kingdom Viridiplantae; phylum Streptophyta; class Magnoliopsida; order Solanales; family Solanaceae; genus Nicotiana; species Nicotiana noctiflora. The sequence continues at coordinate 98,044 of JASVEL010013467.1, read as the reverse complement.
GTACGGCACCACGCGTTCGCGTAGGCCAAATTGCAATCCCCAGATTTTCTTCTACGCATTCGCGACTGTGTCCACGCGAACGCGATGCCCATTTCTGTCCGACCCTTCGCGAATGCGACACAGTGCACGTGAACGCGAAGGGTAAATTTCCGCCCAGTGAATTAATACCCAAAACAGAACACTTACGGGATTTTATCCCATTTTCACAAAATCCTTTCTTCTCCACAGCTCTTAGGCGATCTTTGAGGCATTTCATCATCAAAGTTCATTGGGTAAGTATTGTTTAACTCGTCTTCTTCATTTTTCATCAACATCAATCAAATTCTTAGGCTTAAACATGTGTAAATTGGTTGAAAAATTTAAGAAATTGGTATAGTTAGGGCTTTCAAAGAATTTGCGATCTAGACCTCGTTTTGGAGTCGAACTTAAGAACAAATTGTATATTTGAACTCATGGAAGATTGGGTGAACTTATTTTGGTTCGAAACTTGAGTTTCGATTATGTGGGCTCGGGGTCAATTTTTACTATTCCGGGCAGAATGTTGTAAAAACCATATTTAGCAATATGAACTAATTTGTTAAGTAGCATTGATGATATTAAATCAATTGTGTATAGATACGATTGGATTGGAGTCAAATTCAAAAGGAAAAGGCATTGCTACGGATTGAATCGTTCGTAAACTTTCGAGGTAAGTGTTTGTTCTATCCTAGCTTGAAGGAATAGGAATTTAGTTATGAATAAATTGTTGATTAAGAGTTATTGGTGTTATACCAGTAATGAAGATAAATTGTTGAAATTATTATCAATTGTTGGTTTAAAACCGGTAATTATAAATATTGTTGATATAGAGATTATTGGCTAAATGCCGGTAATATATATATTTATGAATTGGGATCGTATGGCGCGCCGACCACTTATATATTTATGAATTGGGATCGTGTGGCGCGCCGACCACTTATATAATAAGAAATGGGATCGTGTGGCACGCCGACCACGAAGTGATTTAAATCTTGGCATTGGCCATAGTTGTCGGTAGCCTATTGATATATTTGGGAGCGGGTGGTACGCCTACCACAAGATATAATTACTGTGATAGTTGGGAGCGGGTGGTACGCCTACCACGAGATATGAAATGAGAGAGGAATTGAGACATGAAAGTAAGATTTATTCTGTTGATTAGATTATTCTGGATATCGTGAGTTATTGACTGTTATTTCAGAGCAGAGTCTTTCCTTATAAATGTATGGTATATATATGTATATTGCAACTGTACAGGTTTATGTGGGTGACTGGCCTTAGCCTTGTCACTAGTTCGCTGGGATAGGCCAGGCACTTACCAGCACATGGGGTCGGTTGTGCTCATACTACACTCTGCGCTCTTTTTGCGCAGATACAGGTTACGGACAGCAGCAGCGGCAGTAGCGACTTGTGGATTTTCCGACCACTGAGACTACGAGGTAGCCTTGCAGGCGTCCGCAGGACTCGTTGTCTCTTCTATCTATGCTTTTCATTCTGCTATCTCATGTAATCGAGATAAACAGCTTGTATTTCCTTTCAGACAATTATGTGTATTATTCTTAGAAGTTCGTGAGTATTGTGACACCAGGCTTGGGTAGTGTATCATATTTGACTAAGTCTTCCGCTAATTTTGATTATTCCGCTGTAATTTATATGTTTTTAATAATAAGTCTTAATAAGAATTTGGTAATTAATAGAGGTGTAATTAATATTTGGCTTGCCTAGCTTCCATTTAGTAGGCGCCATCATGATCCCGATGGTGGGAAATCCGGGTTGTGATAGGAAAAAATTTCAAAAGTATATCTCAAGCTAAATCAAGTACGCACGATAAGAATTCCAAGAAATGTGAAGTGTTTCCTAAAGGTTCGCAGCCTCCTGAGGATAAGTACAGGCCCCGTACCGATCCACAAGACTCTACTAACCGGCTCAAGACTCATGAGGCCTATTAAACCTAGGCTCTGATACCAACTTGTCACGACCCCAAATACGGTCGTGATGGCGCCCATCACACTGCTAAGCCATCCTGACCAATCAATAACAACAACGGAGCTAGGAGCTCGCTTTATCCTAATTAAACATATCAAATCATAAAAATAACAGTGATGTGTATATCGAAAACGGGGAACTGAGTCCCAACACATACCAACTCCCATAGACCGAAGGGTCAAGAGTCATGAGCCTCTAAAGAACATAAGTGTAATAAGGTCAACAACAATCTCAGTGCGGAAAGAAAAGACAATGTGAAATGAAATGACAGCTAGAAGAGGGAGTCAGGTCCTGCAATCACTGCAGCTACCTCAACTGTCCCACACGACGCCTCTGAGCGGCTACCGAATCAGGTCTGCTGAGATATACCTGGATCTGCACACAAGGTGCAGGGAGTAAAATGAGTACTGCCAGACTCAGTGGTAATAAATATGGGTAAGACAGCGTAGATAAGAAATCCACAGTGAAGCACAATGTAAAGCTATACCAATACCCTGTGACAGTTCAATACTAATAGTAGAGAGCTAACAATATTAACAACAAGTACAACAGCTAGCAGGTGTAGCTAAATGCAATGCAATGCATGAAATGACCGCTATATCGCATAACCCGATCCAATTTGGGTACCCGTGCTCACTGTAGGGTTTCAGACTCCGGAGGGGCTCCTACAGCCCAAGCACAATATCATGAATATACGCTGCGGCGTGCAGCCCGATACACAACCAGTCAGTTAAATGCAAATACAGCCTCGCAGGCTCAAAAGTAGTTTTTGAAAACTCTTATATCAATTTTTTAGTTGAAAACAGTAAATGTCAAGTTCCAGATATTGGAAATATCATGATAACAGTAATAGCTACACACTGGTGAAAACTAGCATGTCAATTTCACAGAATAGTGCTAACGACCCTTGCAGGATCCCAATATCTGGCTCATAGCCCATAACTATACATAACCATCCGAAAAGGAGGTTCAACGGCTCAAGAGTAGCCAACATCACAATACAATATGCAACCATCCGAGAGGGAGGTTTGGCGGCTCAAGAATAGCCTAATATCATAACACAGTACCAACAAGTGAGTAAGCCATATTTCCCAAATCGCAATCGACCCCGCACTCACAGGAGAGTACGTGTCTCGCTGCTATACAGCGGCACAAAGTGGTATATCGGGATTTCGAACCCGCTGGTCATCACCCACATCTATCACTCACCTCAATACAGCGCAACGACTACTCTGCGATGCCCTTGCCACTAGAATCAAGCTCCGCACGTGTAGAATCTGATTAATTACTGTAAATACACATCAAATTAGGCCAATAGGACGACACCCAATCAAAACAACTCAATTTACACCAAAAATGGCAAAGTTGCCAAAACCCGACTTTCGGTACGCTTTTCAAAAATTTACAAAAGTCACATATTAGGAATCCTCATCTCGATACGAGTCTAGGCATATAAAATTTACCAAAATCGGACTCCATTTGCCCATTCAAATCAGTATTTTTCTTCAATCGTAGGCCTATGGCTCAAACCCACCTTTAATCTTTCATTTACAGAGAATTAACCAAGGATTTCATGTTAAAATGATGTAATTAAGTCACAAAACTTACCTCCGACGAAACCCCGATGAATTCCCAGCAATCTCCCGTCAATACCTCCTCTTAGAACTCAAAAATGGTGTTTTGGGGTGTGTAACCCACGACTGGTTATGTTCTGGTTTTAATTTCAGTGCCAGTCCAATTCCATCAACGCGTTCACGATGCCCCTTGCGCAAACGCGATGACTTGATCTCTTCCTTCATCGCGAACGCGACATTAAGTCATGCGTCCGCAAAGGCCAACTCCCCAATCTCCGGATTTTTTCTCTACGCGAACGCGTCCCTATCCACGCGAACGCGATGCTTCGCCTTTTCCACTTACGCGTCCGCGACCCAAACCATCGCGAACGCGATGCTTCGCTTCATACTCTTACGTGAATGCGGTGCCTTCCCTCGCCAACGCGATGAACATGATGCCCCAGCCTACGTGAACGCGGGCCTTGCCCTTGCGAACGCGAAGGCTTATTTTATGCCCAGTGATCTGCAATTTACAGCAGACTTTTCATTGCTTAAAAATGCCGGATGATGGTCCGGATCCACCCCGAGGCCCCCGGGATCCCAACGAAAACCACCAACAAACTCCAAAACATGATACGAACTTGTTCCAAGCATAAAAACACCATCCTAAACATCAAAATCACCAATTACACACAGATTCAAGCCTAAGTTTCTTCAAAACTTCCGAAACTAACATTCGATCAAAAACCCGACTAAACGACGTCCGAATGACCTAAAAATTTGCGGACATATCCAAAATCACATAACGAAGCTACAGGAATTGTCGGAATTCCATTCCGACCCTCGGATCAAAATCTCACCTACCGTTCGGATTTCGCCAAAATTCAACCTTAGCCAATTCAAGCCTATTTCTACACCAGACCTCCAAATTCAATTCTGATCGCTCCCCTAAGTCACAAATCACCTCCCGAAACTAACCGAATTATCAGAATCCGATTCCGAGCCCTCTAACTAAATAATCAACTCCAGGTTGACTTTCCATATTCAAGCTTCCTTTTAAAAGGCTATTTGCCTCATTTTCAACCAGAATCACTCCTAACTCACCCGATAGACTCTAACACTGATATAAAAGCATAAAACACATAGATCCAAGGTAACAGGGTGGTAATTCCTATGACGACGGACCTGGTCGTCACACCGACCCCATGTGCTGGTAAGTGCCTAGCCTATCCTGGCGAAGTAGTGACGAGGCTAGGACCAGACACCCACATAAACCTGTACAGTTAAGGTACATATATATATATATATATATATATATATATATATATATATATATATAACAGGAAAACATTAACGAACATTTATAAGAAAAAAATCTATTAGCAACCAATAATTTATAGGGTTAAGGTCCAAATATACCCCTGTACTTTGCGAAAATGGTCAATTATACCCCTCGTTACAAGTTTGGCTCATATCCAACCTTGCCGTTACATTATTGGCCCGGATACCCCCCTAAACTTTAAACGGAGCAAAATAGCCCCTGAACTTTACGATAAAGTCTATATATAACCTTCATTTTTTTAACAAAATATTTTTGTAAAAACTAGATATTTTGTTAATTTTTTTTTTCTGTTTTTACAACAAAACTTTAAAAACACTGAAAAACGAAGAAAAAATATTTTTCAAAAGCGAAAAATAATTTGTTGAAATATTTTATTCAGTTTTTAAAAAACAAAAATATTTTGTTAAAAACTGAAAATATTCTAATTCCTCGGTTTTTATATTTTTTTCCAGTTTTTACAAAAAAAATAATTTTTACAATTTGTTTAAAGTTTCACAAAAAAAAATGTCCTTTTCTTTTGGAAATGTTCTAATTTCTTTTTGTAAAACTTAAAAAAAAAATTGCAAAAATGGCAGTCCTTATCTTCCACATCTAATATGCAGTGCTAGCGTGTCCAGCATCATGCCTCAGCTCCATTGCCATAAGATGTGGTCTCTCTCCTGGATTGATTTATCTTCTTTCTCCATTATCCTACCTTTTCCTTGCTACTTTCCTTTTGTAAACAAGGAAAATTTCTGGATGATTTCGGTCATGGTTTATTTTGCTGTCATAACACCACAAATTACTGACTAAGCTAACCCCATTAGTGGAATTCATCTTTTGCTGAATGGACACGGTGCTCATTTTTTCAGGCAAAAGCTGGTGCTGGTTCGGCAACTCTCTCTATGGTTAGCGCAACACTCTTTATTTCATTTTTCCTTGTAAATTTTTGCAATTTTTTTTTAAGTTTTACAAAAAGAAATTAGAACATTTCCAAAAGAAAAGGACATTTCTTTTTGTGAAACTTTAAACAAATTGCAAAAATTATTTTTTTTGTAAAAACTGGAAAAAAATATAAAAACCGAGGAATTAGAATATTTTCAGTTTTTAACAAAATATTTTTGTTTTTTAAAAACTGAATAAAATATTTCAACAAATTATTTTTCGCTTTTGAAAAATATTTTTTCTTCGTTTTTCAGTGTTTTTAAAGTTTTGTTGTAAAAACAGAAAAAAAATTAACAAAATATCTAGTTTTTACAAAAATATTTTGTTAAAAAAATAAGGGTTATATATAGACTTTATCGTAAAGTTCAGGGGGTATTTTGCTCCGTTAAAAGTTTAGGGGGGGTATCCAGGCCAATAATGTAACGGCAAGGTTGGATATGAGCCAAACTTGTAACGAGGGGTATAATTGACCATTTTCGCAAAGTACAGGGGTATATTTGGACCTTTTCCCTAATTTATAATATCCAAAGTAATCTGAACAATGGAACAACTTACTTTAGTGACTCAATTCATTTTTCATTGCATATCTTGTGGTGGGCGTACCACTCGCTCCTAGATTTAACAATAGGCTTCCGGCAACTATGGCCAATGCCAAGATTCAAATAACTTTGTGGTAGGCGTGCCACGGGATTCCATTTCTTATTATATAAGAGGTCGGCGTGCCTCACGATCACAATTCTTTAATATATAAGTGGTTCGCGTGCCACACGATCCCAATTCTTTAATAATGTATATTACCGGCATTAAACCAATAATCTCTGATCAACAGTAAGTATATAAAAGTATTAACGGTATTAAACCAATAATCTTCACTTTTAACAATATTTATATTACCGGTGTAAAAGCAATAAATAATAATAAATCAACAATATATCTCCATTACCGATGGGACACCAATAACTCTTAATTAATAATTTATATATATTACCGGTATAAAACCAATAATAATTTCCTTTCACATAATCAATCACATAGGATTACTAAGAATTTAATCCATTTAAGACCCACGGTCATGCTCGACCCCCAACGTATAGATACTCGTCACTATGCCTATACGTCGGACTCCATTTAATACAATTTACACATAAACTCAATTCCTATTCCCTCAAGCTAGGATAGAACGAACACTTACCTCGAAAGTTTACGAACAATTTAATGCGTAGCAATGCCTTTTCCTTTTGAATTTGGCTCCAATCCAATCGTATCTATACACAATTGATTTAATATCATCAATTCTACTTAAAAAACTAGTTCATATGTTTAAATATTATTTTTACAACATTCTGCCCGGAATAGTAAAAACCGATCACGGGCCCACATGCTCAAAACTCGAGGTTCGAACCAAAATAAATTTACCCAATCATCCACGAGTTCAAATATACAATTTGTTCTTAAGTTCAACCCCAAAACGAGGTCTAGATCGCAAATTCTTTGAATACGCTAACTATACCCATTTCTCTAATTTTTCTACCCATTTACACATATTTAGGCCTAGGAATTCAAGTAATATTTATGGAAAATGAAGAAAACGAGTCAAGAATCACTTACCCAAAAAGTTTGATGAAAATCGCTCAAGAATCGCCCCAATAAGCTTTTTGAAGAAGAGAGAGTTGAGAAAATATTTTATCCCGTCTGTTCTGTTTTTGCAGAACTTAAAATTACTGCGCAAATTTACTCTATGCGATTGCAAAGCATGTGATGCGATCACATAGAAGAAAATAAGGGGGCAGAAAAATTACTCTATGCGATCGCATTACTGTTCCGCAATCGCATAGAAGAAAAAATGAGGGGCTGAACTTGCTCTATGCGATCGCAAGGACTGGTATGCGATCGCATAGAAGGATTTCTGGGTCTCAAAATTTAACTCTATGCGATCGTGTAGGGATAATACGATCACATAGAAGGATTTCCTGGACTTCACATTTACTTGATGCGATCGCGGGGTTGTAATGCGATCGCATAGAACAAACTGGATGGCTACTAAATTAACTATATGCGATCGCGAAGAACCTATGCAATCGCATAGAACAAATTAATGACTTCCCAATTTACTCTATGCGATCGCAGACATGCCTATGCGGTCGCATAGAACAAAAACCTGGACACCAGCAACCAGCAAATATACCAGATTTTTGTAAGTCCAAAACATCCCGTTACCTATCAGAAACTCACCCGAGCCCTCGGGGCTCCAAACCAAATATGTACACTGACTCAAAAATATCATACGAACTTGCTCGCGCGATCAAATCACGAAAATAACATCAAAATCAATAAATTGAGACTTAAAACTCAAGAATTCTTTCAAAATTTCATAACTTCCAAAATTTTCAATTCAAAGCCGAAACACGTCAAACGACGTCCGTTTTCAACCAAACTTTACAGGAAGCGCTTAACCGACATATATGACCTATATAGGGTATCAGAACCAAAATACGAGCCTGATACCATTACTTTTTAATTTAATTTCAGTTTCATTTTCCTTAAACATTTTCAGAAAATAATTTAACAAACAAATTCTTTTACCGGGGTTATAGACCTCGGATTTCAATTTCGGGCATACGCCCAAGTTCCATTCTTTTTTACAAATTTTTTGAGACCATCACATCACGTGTCCGAGTCCGTTTACCAAAACAATTGACCAAAGTCAACCATATCAATATTAATATCAAAATTCTTCAAATTTTTCACATATTTCACATATTATAACATAAAACTTTTCCAGCTTCGTGCCCGGACTGCGCACGCAAATTAAGGCAACTATATATAAGGTTTTTAAGGCATCAGAAGCTTGAAATGATTGAGAAAATAAGTGATGACCCTTTTGGTCGTCACATTCTAGATGATTTTGTATTACAATAATTGTTCCTGAAAATCTTGTTTGGATTGAATATTTTTATTTTTCTATTATATAGAAAGCAAAGATGGTTGACCAATAGCATCTTTGCAAATCAAGCTTTATTTAAGGGTAACATGGTAATTATGTCACAATCTAGAAGGATCCTTTTTCTTTCTCATCTCTAAAAAAATAGAGCACCAGCAGCTAACTATTTTCTTCATCTTCTCTTCGGGTACAATTTCCTTTCAATTTTTGCTAAAAGTTTTTTTTGTTGTCTTCAATACTTCCAATTTTCGGTCTACCTTTGTTATATTTGTGTTGAATTTTGCCCGTTTCTTGAAGAAATTCAGTTTTTGCTTCATTGTTGTTTCCTTAACATTGTCTTTTGCTTTTCTAATTTCATTAGGTTGTTCTCTATGTATTTCCAACAGAAGCTTCTTATTTCTCTCCGTCTCGCTCACCCTCTCAGGTAATTCTTGATGCTAGCATACATCCCTTATGAATTTTATCTAATTTGCTTGGAAGATTTTCATTTCTCATAAATAAGAGCTCTGTAATTGAACTATTATCAAATTTAGAAGAAGTGTAGCGAAAATGTAAAGAAATTGCCTTTTTCCTAATTCTATTATGATTTTAATTTTGTTTTATGTATAATATACTACTAACTAGCTTGTTAGCTTTTTAGTCCAGCACTAGAGAAAATATGCTTCTGCTCTCTCTTAAATTGTGTGCTATAGGAGCTTGTCTTTACTAAAAATTTAATATTGACATAGTACTCTAATCAGAAGTTGTAGTATATTAGCATAATGAAGAATAGCAGAAAGTGATAGCACTCTGAAACCCACCAAACCTACAAGTACAACTTAAAAGAAATGTTAACTAATAGTTATGAGTTAATTTGAGAATTGGGGGCTTTGTGAAACTTTGACGTCCATCCATCCTATGCAAAATGAAAAAAAATTGAATAGAAATTACCTCTATTGTGCACAGACTAAAGGACTAAAAGCTTGAGAACTTCTATGGTTTAAGGATTCCAGATTGAACTATTCCAACGGGTCTTCAATTTGTATGTATTTTTCAAAATGGATATAAATGTAGCTATAGTGAAGTTACTCATTTGTCAATGAGTATGGTAGCTATAACTACCAAAGTTCCATTTTCTTTTTTATCATATATTTGGTTATACAAGAAACCAACAAGCGTTGAAATTCTATTTTATTTTTTCCCCTATCTTCTTTCTCCCCTTCCCCACACACAAAATTTAGTTTTTATCATACTCTAATTATTTAATTACTAATTTTAAGGCAAAATTTTCTTGAAGTTAACAGTGGTTGATTTGAAGATAATGAAGGTGCAAGCTAAGAGAGTTCATGCTAGCCGATGTTTTGGCCAAATTGCAAATGCATGATGGTTTTCATGACAGAATTAGACATTTTTTACCTAAAGGTGAGCGATTAGATTTTCATAAATCTTTTTTTATTAATTATTTATTTATTTCTTATTTGAGGTTGAGGGATATTTTCTGTTATCGTATTTCTTTATTTCTTATTGGTGATAAAGATATATCGATATTTAATCCTTAAATGAATAATTTTAAGAGAAAATGGAATATTTCTTCCAGTTTCTCGCTAAGAAGCTAAATGGACTTTAATAGTTTGACGAAAAAAATAAAGTTATGAACTTTATAAGGTTTATCAACGCTTCATATATACCATTTTTATTTTTGTATTAGATATCTTCTTAGTTAAGTACGTTTACTTAGCAAATTTAAAATATTTACACACTTGAAAAACCTATTAGGGATTTCATGAGCGATGAACCTACTTCAGTGGAAGAAGCTTCCTCTTCTAGGTCAGAACATAAACTATAGAGTTAGTATGAGTATTGTATCAGTGCTTTTGATAACTGATAAGCCGTTATTGACTAACAACATATGTTTCTTCTTAATTAATTTTTGAATGTGCTTAGATACCAATTTATAGATAGAAACTTGCTCCTTTGCTTTAGCCACTTTCTTGATATAAAAAAATAGACACGCAAAAGTATTATTAGCATCAGTTTGCATTTAAACATGAAGCTCTCCATATTGCCACCAATGACTTTTATTTTAATCGTACATGGATCTTTTGCAAGTTAAGCTTCGAAATAAGCCTCCCACACTATTAGATGTCATATACAAATTCCACAAGATCACTTATGGTTTTTGATTTGTAAATAGCTATCTATTTAATTGGTTTTACTTTTATATCTTGTTCATTTATGTGGAGTAACCAATAAATCAAGTACCGTGATCTTTCTGGAACATGTATCTCTTGAAATATATGCTCTAAAATTCAAGCATTATGAATTTTGTCAAGCATTCTTTCTGAACGCTTTTATGCTTGATAATCGAGATTATCTTTAATGTACTAGTTTTTTAATTCCAATGAAACTGAAAGATTTTACCTGAGCGGCATGGAAGTGAAAACCTAAAAAGTAATCTTTGTGTTACAGTGGAAAAATTAACAATTGTGCCCAAATGTTTATATTGTTGTAGCTCATAAACTGTTTGATCAAGAATTTGGTTGTTCCTGTATTACCATTATTTTAACATATATATGATTGAAATGAAGGTTCATTCTAGGAACATAAGTATTGATGTTAGATAGATTTCCAAGTAGCTAGATACTTAATTAGCGTATGCTATCTTTTTCAGTTCTTTCTTATCGCTCTCCACATAAAAGTTCATATAATTTACTTTCAATTTAATTTAAGTTTGTATTTCATTCAAGTTTTTTGTGTGAAAGTATAAGTGGTGGATTGATATATCATCTTAGCATATTTGGCAGGGATAATTTACCTAACCAATTGTTTATTTCATAATTATTTGGTTTGTTCTTCTTTTAGTACACTACATGAAATGTACTAAGAGTATATGATTCATATATGTTTGTATTTGCGCATATATATATATATATATATATATATATATATATATATATATATATATATATATATATATATATATATATATATATATATATATATATATATATATATATATGAAGTATGTCTTAGGAACATGCTTCTGCTTAGTATCTTGGCAGCACCAGAATTTCTTTATTCAGGGAGTTATATTTTATCTCTAAGATACCCTTTCATTGGCGGAATAGTGCATTTCTTTTTTGTCAAGTCTTCCTTAAGATAATGTACTTTAAATTAATCGACTAATAAAGAAAATACTTACTTTTGCAGGAGGTTTCTGGTAATTTTATTATACTACATACCTACAGATCTCCTGAAGTTACGATATTCATATCCTGCTCAACCAGTTCAAACCAGTAAAGACACTTATTAAGACCAAGTAACCATCAACACATATAATTTGGATAAAGATGTATGAAGGAGTTGCATCACCTATTTATCCGGACTTATCTATGGGAACTAGGTCATGCAGTAATACTAGCTACTTACTAACAGAAGATATTTCAAAAACTAAGTCATGAACAAATAGTGCATTTGGGCTATCATTTTGTATGGTTTACCTTCGTGGATTTAATTTCCTTGAGGGAGCGAGATTGTGACGACCCGGCCCGTCGTCACGGGAATTTCCACCCCGTTATGTTGTAAATACATGTTTTATGCTTTTATACCAGTGCTAGAATCTATCGGGTGATTTAGGAGTGATTTGGATTGAAAATGAGGCATATAGCCTTTTTGAAGGAACTTGAATAAGGAAAGTCAACACAGAGTTGACTATTTGGTTAGAGGGCTCGGAATCAGATTCTGATGATTCGGTTAGTTCCGGGAGGTGATTTGTGACTTAGGGGAGCGATCGGAATTGAATTTGGAGGCCCGGTGTAGTTTTAGGCTTGAATTGGCGAAGATTGAATTTTGGTGAAATCCGAACGGTAGGTGAGATTTTGATCCAGGGGTCGGAATGGAATTCCGACAATTCCTATAGCTTCGCTATGTGATTTTGGATATGTCCGCAGAATTTCAGGTCATTCGGACGTTGTTTGGTCGGGTTTTTGATAGAATGTGTAATTCGGAAGTTTTGAAGAAATTTAGGCTTGAATCCGTGGGTAATTGGTGATTTTGATGTTTAAGATGGTGTTTTTATGATTGGAACAAGTTCGTATCGTGTTTTGGGGTATGTTGGTGGTTTTCGTTGGGGTCCCGGGGGCCTCGGGATGAATCTGGACCATCATCCGGCATTTAGAAGCAAGAAAAGACCTGCTGTATCTGCTGCAATTAGTTCAGCAGAATTTTACCCTTCGCGATCGCGAAGCTCTGTCTGCGTTCGCGTAGGCCAAGTTCAGCAGGCATCGCGTTCGCGAGGGGGGTATCGCGTTCGCGTATTGGCAAGGACGTGAAGCATCGCGAACGCGTGGGCGAAGGACGCGTTCGCGTAGAGGGAAGTCATTAGGCATCGCGTTCGCGTGGGTCGTGACCGCGTTCGCGTAGAAGGATCTCCGGAAGGCTGATAAAAATGTGCATCGCGAACGCGTATGGCATGTCGCGTTCACGAAGGGTATTTTGGGCAGAGCTTCGCGGATGCGTGAGAGGCGTCGCGAACGCATAGAAGAAGGGTCTCTGGCAGAGAGTTTAAGTTCAGAACAGACCAGTCGCGGGTTTAATACCCAAAACCTCCATTTTTGAGTTCCAAGAGAAGAAATTGACGGGAGATTGCTGGGAAATCATCGAGGTTTCGTTGGAGGTAAGTTTTGTGGCTTAATTACATCATTTTAACATGAAACCCTTGGTTAAATTTCTGTAAATGGAAGATTAAAGGTGGGTTTGAGCCCTAGGCCTAAATTAAAGAAAAACACTAATTTGAGTGGGCAAATGGAGTCCGATTTTGGTAAATTTTATATGCCTAGACTCGTATCGAGATGACGATTCCGAATATGTGACTTTCGTAATTTTTCGAGGAGCGTACCAAAAGTCGGGTTTTGACAACTTTGGGAATTTTGATGTAAATTGAGTTGTATTGATTGGGTGTCGTCCCATTGGCCTAATTTGTTGTGTTTCTACTGTATTTGATCAGATTCTACGCGTGCGGAGCTTGATTCTCGTGGCAAGGGCATTGCGGAGTAGTCGTCGCGCCCTATTGAGGTGAGTAATAGATGTGGGTGATGACTAGCGGGTTCGAAACCCCGGTATACCACTTTGTGACGCTGTATAGTGGCGAGACACGCACACTCTTGAGAGTGCGGGGTCGATCATGAACTGGATACTATATATTAGTCCGACCTGTTGATACTGTATTATTGGCTATTCTCGAGCCGTTGAACCCCCTTCTTGGGCGGTTGAGTATACTTGTGGGCCGTGAGCCAATTATTGGATCCCGCGAGGATCGTTATCATTGTCTTATCATATAGACATGCTAGTTTACTACTAGTCCGCGGATATTTCTGTTATTATGCTGATTCCAATCTCTGGAACTTGATATTGCTGTTTTCCAACTGAAAAATGATAAAAAGAGTTTTCAAATACTACTTTTGAGCCTGCGAGGCTGTATCTGCATATTAGCTGACTAGTAGTGGATCGGGCTGCGCGCCGCAGCGAGATATATGTTGGATCGGACTGCACGCCGCAGGAATATCTCTATGAGATGTGCTTGGGCTGTAGGAGCCCCTCCGGAGTCTGAACCCCCACAGTGAGCACGGGTACCCAAAATTGGAGTCGGGCCACGCGCCGTAGCGGTCATATCATGCATTGCATTGCATTTAGCTACATCTGCTAGTTGTTATGCTATTTATTGGTATTTGTTGGTACAGGTACAGTGAATATTGATTCTGTGACAGGGTAGCTGATTATAGCTTTACATAGTGCTTTATCGCGGAAATTCTTATCTGCGCTGTCTTACCCTTGTTTATTACCATTGAGTCTGGCAGTACTCATTTTACTCCCTGCACCTTGTGTGCAGATCCAGGTACCTCTCAGCAGTGATCCAGTAGCGGTACGAGGCGACATCCGTGGGATATACGAGGTAGCTGCAGAGTCCGCAGGACCCGATATTCCTTCCTACTGTCTTTTGATTTTGTATTGACATTTCTTTCCGCACTTGGTATTTTTGTAAACCTTTATACACTTACATTCAGTAGAGGCTCATGACTCTTGACCCTTGGTCTATGGGAGTTGATGTATTATGGGACTTGGTTCCCCGTTTTCGTTATAAGTATCGCTGTTATTTCGTGAATTAATATGCCTAAATGGGTTAAAGTGAGCTTCTAGCTCCGTGGTTAATATTGATTGGTCAGGCTGGCTTAGCAATGTGCTGGGCGCCATCATGACCGGATTTGGGGTCGTGACAAGTTGGTATCAGAGCCTAGGTTTACTAGGCCTTATGAGTCTTGAGCCGGTTAGTAGAGTCTTGTGGATCGGTACGGGGACGCCTGTACTTACCCTCGGGAGGCTGCGAAACTTTAGGAAAACTTCACTTTTCTTGAATTCTGTCGTGCGATCTTGTTGTTCTGAGAACTGAACTTGTATATTCTATTCTCTCGCAGATGGCGAGAACGCGAGCATCAGGGACGAGGCGGACGACCTCCATTGCCACCTGTTAGAGGCCGTGGGCGCGGTCGTGCTAGAGGTAGAGGTAGGGCGGCCGAGGCGGTGCCGGGCCGACCTGCCCGTTGTACCGGTTCGGAGAGCGGCCCCCGGTGGTTGATGCCCCAGCGGCCCGAGTTCGGGGCCGGACTATATCTATTGCTATTCTCGGTCTTCGGGAGACTCTTGCTCGGATATTATCGGTGTGTTCCGGTTTGGCTCGGGTAGTTTCAGCCTACCGCTACGTAGCGACATCTCGGTCGGGGGTGGTCGGCGGACCCTGCACGGCTCGCACACCGACCCGGTTGTTCGGGGACTTCGGACGCCTGCAGGCGGTCCCCGCTCAGGTGGTTGCACCGGTTATTCCTCCAGCGCACCAGCTCCAGCTCCAGAGCATATGGTTCAAGTTATGCCCGATGACGAGCAGCGTCATCTCGAGAGATTTGGTAGACTTCAGCCACCCCATTTCGGTGGCGTTGAGGGCGAGGATGCCCGGGGTTTCTTGGATAAGTGTCAGAAGATGCTGCGTACGGCTGGTATTCTTGAGTCCGGCGGAGTTTCATTTACTACATTTCAGTTCACTGGTCCCGCATTTGATTGGTGGGAGGAGTTTGAGAGGCGTAGGCCTGCAGAGCAGCACCTCTCACATGGCAGCAGTTCTCTACTCTCTTTCTAGAGAAATATGTACCTCAGTCTCGTCGCGAGGAGCTACGTCGCCAGTTCGAGTGGTTGATTCAGGGTGACATGTCTGTGACCCAGTATGAGCTTAGATTCACTCAGTTGGCTAGGCATGCCACATGGATGATCCCCACTGATAGGGAGAGGATCGGGAGGTTCATTGATGGCCTCAACTACTCTATCCGTATTCTTATGACCAGCGAGCGAGTTCTGTCATCATCGTTTGAGCAGGTAGCTGATATGGCACGCTCCATTGAGGCGGATCATCGCCGAGAGAGAGAGAGGAGCGGGAGGCCAAGAGGCCTCGTGGTTCTGGCAGTTTCAGTGGTGCTCCATCTAGAGGGCATTCCCAGCAGAGCAGAGGTTGCTCATCTAGACCTTCTCATTCAGGCCGCCCAGAGCAGAGCGGAGGTTCTTATGGTCGTGGTCGACAGGGGTTTCAGCAGGGTCGGTCATCGCTTGGTGCCCTCCCAGCCCAGAGTGCAACACCTACTTCTCCAGCACCAGGTGCATATTATGAGTGTGGTGAGTTTGGCCACATGAGGAGACAGTGCCCTCGACTACGTAGGGGCAGGACTCAGCAGAGGGATCAGCCCTCCTCTTCAGCACCATCTCAGTCTAGTAGAGGTGGAGGTCAGTCTTCTCGTGGTTGCCCCAGGGGCGAGGAGAGATCTGGTGGAGGCCAGGCACGGTTCTATGCACTTCCTGACAGGCGTGATGCAGTTGCCTCCGATGCTGTGATTACAGGTATCATTTCTGTCTGTCACAGAGATGCCTCTGTTCTATTTGATCCAGGGTCCACATATTCTTACGTGTCCTCTTATTTTGCACATCACTTGGGTGCGACTCGTGATAGTCTTGATTTACCTGTTCATGTATCCACCCCCGTGGGTGATACAATTGTTGTGGATCGTGTCTATAGATCCTGTGTTATATCTATTGGGGGTCTGGAGACCCAGGCAGATTTGTTATTGTTGGGGATGGTGGACTTTGATGTTATATTGGGTATGGACTGGTTGTCTCCGTATCATGCGATATTGGATTGTCATGCTAAGACAGTTACGTTGGCCATTCCTGGTATTTCTCAGATTGAGTGGCGGGGTTCGACCGATTTCGTCCCTAGCCGTGTTATTTCGTTCCTAAAAGCTCAGAAGATGGTTGAAAAAGGGTGTTTATCATACTTAGCTTTTGTGAGAGATGTGGGAGCTGAGTCTCCTAACATTGATTCTGTACCTATTGTGAGGGATTTCCCAGATGTATTCCCCTCAGACCTGCCGGGCATGCCGCCGGACAGGGATATTGATTTTGGCATTGACTTGGTGCCGGGCACTCAGCCCATATCCATTCCTCCTTATCGAATGGCACCAGCCGAGTTGAAAGAACTTCTGGGTAAGGGTTTCATCCGTCCTAGTGTGTCCCGGTGGGGTGCGCCGGTATTATTTGTTAAAAAGAAAGATGATTCCATGCGAATGTGTATTGATTATAGGCAATTGAACAAAGTGACAGTGAAGAACAAGTACCCTCTACCGCGCATAGATGATTTGTTTGATCAGTTACAGGGTGCGAGGGTGTTTTCTAAGATCGATCTTCGTTCGAGCTATCATCAGTTGAAGATCAGAGACTCAGATATTATGAAGACTGCATTCAGGACCCGATATGGTCATTATGAGTTTCTTGTGATGTCGGTTTGGGCTGACCAACGCCCCAGCAGCATTTATGCATCTGATGAACAGTGTGTTCGGGCCTTATTTGGATTCATTTGTGATTGTGTTCATTGATGACATTTTAGTCTACTCCCGTAGTCGGGAGGAGCATGCTCAGCATTTGAGTATTGTGTTGCAGAGATTGAGAGAGCAGAAGCTATATGCTGAAATTCTCCAAGTGCGAGTTTTGGTTCGAGTCCGTAGCATTTCTGGGACATGTGGTGTCTCGTGATGGTATTCAGGTTGATCAGAAAAAGATAGAGGCGGTGCAGAGTTGGCCTAGACCAACCTCAGCTACAGAGATCAGGAGTTTTCTTGGTTTGGCGAGATATTATCGCCGGTTTGTTCAGGGATTTTCATCCATTGCTTCTTCATTGACTAAATTGACCCAGAAGGGTGCACCATTCGTGTGGTCGGATGAGTGCGAGGGAGCTTTCAGAAGCTCAAGAAAGCTTTTACCACAACTCCAGTGTTAGTATTGCCATCAGCTTCAGGTTCATATACCATTTATTGTGATGCCTCGAGAGTGGGGATAGGTTGTGTGTTGATGCAGGAAGGTAAGGTAATTGCTTATGCTTCTCGGCAATTGAAGCCACATGAGAAGAACTATCCTGTTCATGACTTGGAGCTAGCCGCCATTGTTCATGCATTGAAGATTTGGAGGCACTATTTGTACGGCGTGTCTTGTGAGGTGTATACCGACCATCGTAGTCTCCAACACTTGTTCAAACAGAAAGACCTTAATTTGAGACAGCGGAGATGGCTAGAGTTGTTGAAGGATTATGACATTACTATATTATATCATCCGGGGAAGGCCAATGTGGTGGCCGATGCTTTGAGCCGGAAGGCGGTCAGTATGGGGAGCTTGGCATATATTTCAGCTAAGGAGAGGCCATTTGCTTATGATGTTCAGGTGCTAGCCAATCGGCTAGTGAGGTTAGATATTTCGGAGCCCAGCAGGGTATTGGCTTGTGTTGTATCTCGGTCATCTCTATATGATCGTATTCGTGAGCACCAGTATGATGATCCATATTTGGTTGTCCTGAGGGACAGAGTTCAGCATGATGATGCTAGAGATGTCGCCATTGATAGTGACGGCGTATTGAGGATGCAGTGCCGGATATGTGTGCCCAATGTTGATGGCCTTCGTGAGTTGATTCTGGAAGAGGACCATAGCTCGCGGTATTCTATCCATCCAGGAGCCGCTAAGATGTATCAAGATTTGAAACAGCACTATTGGTGGAGAAAGATGAAAATGGACATTGTCAGACATGTAGCACGGTGCCTCAACCGTCAGCAGGTTAAGTACGAGCATCAGAGGCCCGGTGGTGTATTTCAGCGCATTGATATTCCTGAGTGGAAATGGGAGAGGATCACTATGGACTTTGTTACTGGACTCCCTCGGTCGGCGAGGAAGTTTGATTCTGTATGGGTGATTGTGGATAGACCGACCAAGTCAGCTCACTTCATTCCAGTTAGTACTACCTACTCATCGGAGCGGTTGGCAGCGATCTTTATTCGAGAGATTGTTCGGTTGCATGGAGTTCCAGTGTCTATCATATCCGACAGGGGTACTCAGTTCACTTCTCAGTTTTGGAGAGCATTTCAGCGAGAGATAGGTACGCAGGTTGAGTTGAGTACATCATTTCACCCCCAGACAGTCGGGCAGTCTGAGCGCACTATTCAGATCTTGGACGATATGTTGTGAGCTTGTGTGATTGATTTTGGTGGTTCGTGGGATGAGTTCCTACCACTTGCTGAGTTTACCTACAACAACAGTTATCAGTCGAGTATTCAGATGGCCCCATATGAGGCATTGTATGGCAGGCGGTGTAGATCCCCCGTGGGATGGTTTGAGCCTCGTGAGGTTAGATTGATAG
Source organism: Nicotiana noctiflora (assembly GCA_032618575.1). NCBI lineage: Eukaryota > Viridiplantae > Streptophyta > Magnoliopsida > Solanales > Solanaceae > Nicotiana > Nicotiana noctiflora. The sequence goes on along the minus strand of JASVEL010013467.1, from coordinate 78,530 downwards.
GGACCGAGTTAGTCCAGGATGCTCTGGATAGAGCAAAGTTGATCCAGGAGAGGCTTCGTACAGCACAGTCTCGCCAGAAGAGTTATGCGGACCGTAGAGTTCGAGAGTTGTCTTTCATGGTTTGTGACAGAGTATTGTTGAAGGTTTCACCTATTAAGGGTGTCATGAGGTTTGGGAAGAAAGGGAAGTTGAGTCCCAGGTACATTGGTCCTTTTGAGATACTCAAGAGAGTTGGAGAGGTGGCATATGAGTTAGCCTTGCCGCCCAGCTTATCCAGCGTCCATCCAGTATTCCATGTGTCCATGCTCCGAAAGTACATTGGAGATCCGTCTCATGTATTAGATTTCAGTACCATTCAGCTTGATGGTGATCTATCCTATGATGTGGAGCCTATTGCTATTTTGGGTCGTCAGGTGAGAAAATTGAGGTCCAAGGAGATTGCATCAGTTAAGGTTCAGTGGAGAGGTCGACCCGTGGAGGAGGCCACTTGGGAGATCGAGCGGGAGATGCGGAGCGGATATCCTCACTTGTTTGAGACTTCAGGTATGTTTCTTGACCCGCTCGAGGACGAGCGTTTGCTTAAGAGGGGGAGAATGTGACGACCCGGCCCGTCGTCACGGGAATTTCCACCCCGTTATGTTGTAAATACATGTTTTATGCTTTTATACCAGTGCTAGAATCTATCGGGTGATTTAGGAGTGATTTGGATTGAAAATGAGGCATATAGCCTTTTTGAAGGAACTTGAATAAGAAAAGTCAACACAGAGGTGACTATTTGGTTAGAGGGCTCGGAATCAGATTCTGATGATTCGGTTAGTTCCGGGAGGTGATTTGTGACTTAGGGGAGCGATCAAAATTGAATTTGGAGGCCCGGTGTAGTTTTAGGCTTGAATTGGCGAAGATTGAATTTTGGCGAAATCCGAACGGTAGGTGAGATTTTGATCCGGGGGTCGGAATGGAATTCCGACAATTCCTGTAGCTTCGTTATGTGATTTTGGATATGTCCGCAAAATTTTAGGTCATTCGGACGTCGTTTGGTCGGGTTTTTGATAGAATGTGTAATTCGGAAGTTTTGAAGAAATTTAGGCTTGAATCCGTGGGTAATTGGTGATTTTGATGTTTAGGATGGTGTTTTTATGATTGGAACAAGTTCGTATCGTGTTTTGGGGTATGTTGGTGGTTTTCGTTGGGGTCCCGGGGCCTCGGGATGAATCCGGACCATCATCCGGCATTTAGAAGAAAGAAAAGACCTGCTGTAATCTGCAGATCACTGGGCAGTGATTTGGCCTTCGCGTTCGCGAGGGCACGGCCCGCGTTCACGTAGGCCAAGTTCAGTAGGCATCGCGTTCGCGAGGGGGTATCGTGTTCGCGTATTGGCAAGGACGTGAAGCATCGGAAACGCGTGGGCGAAGGACGCGTTCGCTTAGAGGGAAGTCATTAGGCATCGCGTTCGCGTGGGTCGTGACCGCGTTCGCGTAGAAGGATCTCCGGAAGGCTGATAAAAATGTGCATCGCGAACGTGTATGGCATGTCGCGTTCGCGAAGGGTATTTTGGGCAGAGCTTCGCGGACGCGTGAGAGGCGTCGCGAACGCGTAGAAGAAGGGTCTCTGGCAGAGAGTTTAAGTTCAGAACAGACCAGTCGCGGGTTTAATACCCAAAACCTCCATTTTTGAGTTCTAAGAGAAGAAATTGACGGGAGATTGCTGGGAAATCATCGGGGTTTCGTTGGAGGTAAGTTTTGTGGCTTAATTACATCATTTTAACATGAAATCCTTGGTTAAATTTCTGTAAATGGAAGATTAAAGGTGGGTTTGAGCCCTAGGCCTAAATTAAAGAAAAACACCGATTTGAGTGGGCAAATGGAGTCCGATTTTGGTAAATTTTATATGCCTAGACTCGTATCGAGATGAGGATTCCGAATATGTGACTTTCGTAATTTTTCGAGAAGCGTACCGAAAGTCGGGTTTTGACAACTTTGGGAATTTTGATGTAAATTGAGTTGTATTGATTGGGTGTCGTCCCATTGGCCTAATTTGTTGTGTTTCTACTGTATTTGATCAGATTCTATGCATGCGGAGCTTGATTCTCGTGGCAAGGGCATTGCGGAGTAGTCGTCGCGCCCTATTGAGGTGAGTAATAGATGTGGGTGATGACCAGCGGGTTCGAAACCCCGGTATACCACTTTGTGACGCTGTATAGCGGCGAGACACGCACACTCTTGAGACTGCGGGGTCGATCATGAACTGGAGACTATATATTAGTCCGACCTGTTGATACTATATTATTGGCTATTCTCGAGCCGTTGAACCCCTTCTTGGGCGGTTGAGTATACTTGTGGGCCGTGAGCCAATTATTGGATCCCGCGAGGATCGTTATCATTGTCTTATCATATAGACATGCTAGTTTACTACTAGTCCGCAGCTATTTCTGTTATTATGCTAATTCCAATCTCCGGAACTTGATATTACTGTTTTCCAACTGAAAAATGATAAAAAGAGTTTTCAAAAACTACTTTTGAGCCTGCGAGGCTGTATCTGCATATTAGCTGACTAGTAGTGGATCGGGCTACGCGCCGCAGCGAGATATATGTTGGATCGGACTGCACGCCGCAGGAATATCTCTATGAGATGTGCTTGGGCTGTAGGAGCCCCTCCGGAGTCTGAACCCCCACAGTGAGCACGGGTACCCAAAATTGGAGTCGGGCTACGCGCCGTAGCGGTCATATCATGCATTGCATTACATTTAGCTACATCTGCTAGCTGTTATGCTATTTATTGGTATTTGTTGGTAAAGGTACAATGAATATTGATTATGTGACAGGGTAGCTGATTATAGCGTTACATAGTGCTTTATCACGGAATTCTTATCTGCGCTGTCTTACCCTTGTTTATTACCACTGAGTCTGGCAGTACTCATTTTACTCCCTGCACCTTGTGTGCAGATCCAGGTACCTCTCAGCAGTGATCCAGTAGCTGTGCGAGGCGACGTTTGTGGATATTCGAGGTAGCTGCAGAGTCCGCAGGACCCGATATTCCTTCCTACTTGTCTTTGGATTTTGTATTGACATTTCTTTCCGCACTTGGTATTTTGTAAACCTTTATACACTTATGTTCAGTAGAGGCTCATGACTCTTGACCCATGGTCTATGGGAGTTGATGTATTATGGGACTTGGTTCCCCGTTTTCATTATAAGTATCGCTGTTATTTCGTGAATTAATATGCCTAAATGGGTTAAAGTGAGCTTCTAGCTCCGTGGTTAATATTGATTGGTCAGGCTGGCTTAGCAATATGCTGGGCGCCATCACGACCGGATTTGGGGTCGTGACAGAGATTCATTTGTTCCTGAATGCAGGTTCTGAATATGTGCATGCATGCTCTAAATAGTAGGTGGTCGTTAATGTTTGTCACTATTTACTAAGTGTCAATTTGGACTAGCTAAAAAATTAATTTTTCAGCAAAAATAGCTTTTACACCAAAAAGAAATAAGTTGGGGTTGCACAACTTAGTATTTTTTTGGCTTGTTTTAAGCAATCTTTAACTTATTCTAAACATTTTTGACTTGGCCAAACAATGAGAAAAAGCTAAAAAGAGCTTAAAAGCTTATTTGACTACCTTAAAAGTCAATCCAAACACCTTCCATGAATGGAACTATGCTTCCGTATTAATGAAAATATGGTTGTTCCTGGATATGTATTCCTATTTAGGGTTCAAATAGTATATGTAGCTAAATATTATATATAAGTTCTCTCAGATATATCAAAATTTGAAACTGTGCTCACAGGCAAGTCACAACTAGTTTTAACAAGAGAAGACAATTGAGTTTATTGCTTTTAGATGCAATTTTTTCATCACATCAATTTTTTTTATCATCATCAACTTTCCTCGTACTACGCAGTGTTAGGGTCTTTTCATTAAAGTTAGGTTGGATTTATATATTTTACATATTTGTTTCATTAAAAAGGAGAGTCTTGACATAATTGGTAAAATTGTGCCCATATATGATCAGAAGCTCAAGGGTTGAGCCGTGGTTCGTGGAAACAATCTCTTGCAAAATAAAGATAAGACTGCATACAATAGACCCTTATGCTTCAATTCTTTTTTGGAACCTCACACGTAATAAGAGCTTAATACCGGACTACCTCTGACTCTTATTTTTTCATATTCAGAGTTCACATATAGGGAAAAAACTTCTAACAGAAGTAATAATGGTACTATCTCTGCTGAGCTACACACATTCATACCTATAATTGACAAGAATAAGTCTACCATACCTATTGCTATTAAATTTTCCAAATTCAGAAAGTACAACTGTACAACACTCTGAGAAAATGATTTTGAAAGGATCAATGAAAATCGATCCAACCAAATGAAACTCAATGCATATACCAACCAAATAACAAAACTCCCCATTCAAATATAACTAAAGAAATAAATAAAACAATGAGCCAAATCATTGTATATAAAAATATATCAACTAAGTAATCACTTCCAATTTAACCTTCATATTATAATTCCATCGTTATAATTTCGAGATAACTTATTACCTACCAAATGATGCATATATGTATAGTTTAAATCTCAAATGAACACTGACATTGAATCAAGATTCATCGGGTAAGTGCCCAATATTCATATTTGTGTAGAAAGTAGGGGCGTACAAATCTAACCGAAAAATTATACCGTATTTAAAAGTCAAATCAAACCGATTTAAAAATTCGATTAAGTTTGGTATTGAGAAAAAAAACCGAACGAAACCGATATATATATATATATATATATATATATATATATATATATATATATATATATATATATATATATATATATGTGTGTGTGTGTGTGTGTGTGTGTGTGTGTGTGTGTGTGTCACGACCCAGATTTTCCCCCAACATCGGAATCATGATGGCGCCTACTCGTGGTAGCTAGGCAAGCCACTTTATTCACACTATCCTGTTTTTAGCAATATTTCATATTCAATTTATCAACCAAAACCATAACCTTAATTAAGTAAATGCGGAAGGCTTTATAAAAATAGAGATAAGCAGTTTCAAGGTAAAACAATAGTGAAATCCTCTACCCAAGACTTGGAGTCACCAACTCACGAACTAGTACTGAATACTACACATAAAGGTCTGAAAGAAATATAACATAATCTGTTTGTCTCGGATCAAGGAGACTACAACTAATAACAAAAATAAAATGAAGAGACGCCGGGCCTGCGGACGCCTGCAAGCTTCCTCGGTCTCAATATGCTCAACTTCCCACGCAAAAGATCTACTGCTGCTGCTCCTGATCGAAACCTGGACCTGTGCACAAACGAACAGAAGTGCAGTATCAGCACAACCGACCCCATGTGCTAGTAAGTGCCTAGCCTATCCCGGCGAAGTAGTGACAAGCCTAGGACCAGACACCCACATAAACATGTGCAGTTCTATATATATGAACACCACAAGATAACGGGAAATAACCAAGTAACAACGCAACAAGGAATGTCACAGAAGAACTCAACAGTTAACAACAATTATTAAATCAACAAGGAAAAACAAGTATAATGAGAAACAAGTAATGTCAAGTCAATGAAATAGCAAATAGTTGCACGACATCACCCTTCGTACTTTTACTCTCATCCTCACCAAATAAGCAAATAAAGTGCACGGCCTCACCGTTCGTGCTTTTACTCTCATCCTCACCAAATAAGCAAATAAAGTGCACGGCATCACCCTTCGTGCTTTTACTCTCATCCTCACATCCATGGTACGACATGATCCTTCGTACATGGTTCAATAACAAGGCACGACATGATCCTTCGTGCATAATCAAAAACATGGCACGGCATTAACCTTTGTGCAAAAATCAATAAGCAAGGCACGACATTAACCTTCGTGCATAATCAATAAATCAAGGTACGGCATCACCCTTCGTGCATTGTCACTCTTCCTCACCCAATTAACAATCACAGTTAAGGGCAGAGAATGAACACAATAAATTATGAACCGTCCCGGCCTGATACCAACTTGTCACGACCCAAACCCTGGTCGTGATGGCGCCCAACACAATGCTAGGCAAGCCCGACCATATTATCCCTTAAACCAGCCAGTTATTAATCAAATTAAACTTAAACAGTAAATAATCATATCGGTGATAACCGAAACGTAAAACATACAAAATACGGTCCCAAACATGTCGTGGTGTCACGAGACTGAGCCTCTACAGGAATAGCATCCTAATACAATCAAGTCTAGGCAAATAGGAAATCAACAAGATGATAAAGAAGGAGAAAACAAGCTCGGCGGACGCTGGCAACTACCTCGTAATCTCCGCAAAAGTAGACAAGGATCAGCAGCTACAATGTCTCAACTGCTCTCGGGCACCTGTGGATCTGCACAGAAAGTGCAGGGGAGTGGGGTGAGTATATTTCAACATAGTGAGTAACAATAATAAATAATAACTGAAGGTAAGAACTCCTGTGCTATCACTTAGCAGTTCTAAGGCAACCCTCACAGGTACGTCATCACTATAGAAATACTCAAATCTCCAATCCACGTTTATCTCTACAAGATTCTACACCGATCCAACCCTCACTCGTACCCCTACGGTGTACGGCCATCTCAACATATAAAGACACATACCTATGTCTATAATGTATAAGTATTTAAGTAGATAATAGGATATGATTAAGTATAATGCTGCGGCGTGCAGCCCGCTCCAATACATATACCGCTGCGGCGCGCAGCCCGCTCCATTTAACGTCGACGGCGCTCACTGGGGGTGTATACAGACTTCGGAGGGGCTCCCTAGGCCCAAGCACTATAATACTGCGGCGTGCAGTCCGATCCAATATATATATATGTATATATCTCTATACTGCTGCGGCGTGCAGCAGCCCGATCCCATAATATACACTAGTGCTCACTGAGAATGTGTGCAGACTCAGACTCCGAAGGGGCTCCTACAGCCCAAGCGCAATAATACTGCGGCGTGCAGTCCGTCCCACATGTATATTACATGTATATTACATGTATATTACTGCGGCGTGCAGTCCGATCCAATATATATACTGCTGCGGCGTGCAGCCCGATCCAATATAGGTATATATATATAATACCTCATAATGGGTCCTCGACCCTATCCCAGTCAATATATGCTTGGCCTCTCAGGCCCAATATAATATATCACAGCGGGTCCTAGACCCTATCTCAGTCAATATAGACTTGGCCTTTCAGGCCCACTCAGCTAGAACAGGGGATTCCACCCTAGATAATCTCTCTCAATGTACACATCTAGTACGGGCTCATATTATGCTATACGGCTAGAGCTACGGCTGAGTGTATGTTTCCAACATGATATAAGGGTCACCTAGCTCTATAGGTTCCCTAATGCTTTACAGATCGGCACAAGGCCCCAAACATGGCTATTAGCCCAATTGTACAGTTATAATCTCAGTAACAGTCATACAACACAGTATTCTATTATCCGGGAAGGACTAAGTCCGAACTCCCAATCACAATGTCACCACGCCCGTCATAGAACGCGTGTCTCAACTCAATATAGCACTGTGAAGTGCTAGTACGGGGTTTCAAACCCTCAATACATTGTTTACTACCACCACTCACCTCGAACCGGTAGAAGCTTCAATCCGCCTTGCGCTTGCCTCGCAAATCAATCTCCTCGGATGCCAAATCTGCTCAAAATCATAGAGAATGCATCAATATATGCTAATTTCACGCAATTCATTCGAAATAACCCAAATTATATCAAAACCCACAAGTTGTCAAAACCCGACTTTTGGTACACTTGTCGAAAAATTACAAAAATCACATATTCGGAATCCTAATCTCGATACGAGTCTAGGCATATAAAATTTACCAAAATCGGACTCCATTTGCCCACTCAAATCAATGTTTTTCTTTAATTTAGGCCTAGGGCTCAAACCCACCTTTAATCTTCCATTTACAGGGATTTAACCAAGGATTTCATGATAAAAACGCGTAAAGGAACCATAAAACTCACCTCCGACGATAACCCGGTGATCTCCCAGAAATTTCTCGCCCCAATCGCCCAATTCGCCTCCAAGAACCGAGCCCCAAATGTTTTGCAAATTATGAAATTTTAACTCTTATGTTATTTTTAACACAGGCGCGATTTCCGCTTCTACGGACCAAAATCCGCCTCCGCGAGGCCGCCTCTGCGACCAAATGGTCGCTTCTGCGGAAACACTCCTAGCCGCCCAGCTCCGCTTCTGCGGCCCAGGTCTCGCTCCTGCGCGAGACCGCTCCTGCGAATCCCCTTCCGCTCCTGCGAGCCTTACCGCTTCTGCGCATCAGAGTCCGCTCCTGCGGACTCGCTTAGGCGACCAGTCTTCTGCTTCTGCGGATCCTCCCATAACGAGCCCGGACCGCTTCTGCGGTCTTTCCTTCCGCACCTGCGGTGCCGCCCTTGCGGACCAGGATCCGCCTCAGTGAACCCCAGCACTTCTGCGCTCATTTTTCCGCTCCTGCGGACTCTCTCCTGCGCCCCCATTTCCGCAGGAGCGAAAACAACAGAACCAAAACTCTTCAAACCTGCAATTTCCATGTTTTTCTCCCGATTAACCATCCGAAAACACCCCGAGGCCCCCGGGACCTCATCCAAACTCACCAACACATCTTAATACCTTATTCGAACTTGTTCCAATCCTCAAAACACGTCTAATAACATCAAAACTCATAATTCACATCGAATTCAAGCCTAAATTCTTTAAAACATTCCGAATTACACAATCAATCAAAAACCCGACTAAACGACGTCCGAATGACCTGAAATTTTGCAGGCACATCCAAAATCACCTAACGGAGCTACTGCAACTGTCGGAATTCCATTCCAACCCCTGGATCAAAATCTCACCTACCGATCGGATTTCGCCAAAATTCAACCTTAGCCAATTCAAGCCTATTTCTACATCGGGCCTCCAAATTCAATTCCGATCGCTCCCCTAAGTCTCAATTCACCTCCCGGAACTAACCGAATCATCAGAATTTGATTCCGAGCTCTCTAACTAAATAGTCAACTCCGGGTTGACTTTCCTTATTCAAGTTTCCTTCAAAAAGGCTATATGCCTCATTTTCAATTCAATTCACTCCTAACTTCCCGATAGACTCTAACACTGATATAAAAGCATGAATTATGTAATTACAACATAACGGGGTGGTAATTACCATGACGACGGGCCCGGTCATCACAATAATAATCATCACAACAAAATCCCGGCAAGGGCAATCACTATCTCACTTCACAATAAGTCCCGGCAAGGGAGAACAATAACAATTCTACAACCCGGCATGGGTTCAACAATTTATCTTTAGAATGTCTCACAACAAGTATTAACAATGACTCACGGTCATGCAAGACGCCAGTGTATGGATGCTTGTTACCACAGCCCATACACCGCATTCGATCACATAGCACATAGAACATAATCCTATTCCCTCAAGTTAGGATAGAACAAACACTTACCTCTAGCCTTGAAGTCTAAATTACTCTTCAATTATAGCTTTTTCCCAAAAATTCCGCTTTCAACTAGCTCGAATCTAATCACAATTGATTCCATTATATTAATAAATATTAAATAACTTGGTTTGAATGCTTAAAAATGGTTTTCCCAAAGTTTATCCCAAAATTTCCCAAAACGTCCCTGGCCCACGTGGTCGGAACTCGGGGTTCGGACCAAAATCCGGTTACCCATTCCTCCACGAGTTCAAATATATGATTTGTTTCAAAATCGGACCTCAATTCGAGGTCCAATTGCCCAATTCATGAAAACCATAGGTTCTACCCAAAAACATGGATTTCTACCATGAAAACCTTTGATTTATATTGAAAAACATGTTTAATGTTGTTAGGAATTGAAAGAATCAAGTAAAAAGTGACTTACAATTGTAGTGGAGTGAATTTGGTCATGAGAGCTCGTGTGTGGTGTGTGGGTTTTTGAAAAAGTGAAGAATGAACTGAAAAATTCGTTTAAGTATAAAATTGCACTGCTGCGGATATCGCAATTGCGAACATTTGTTTGCAATTGCGAACACTACAGGTCTGGGGTCTGCTGTTCTCGCATTTGTGAGAGAAAGTTTGCATTTGCGAACTCTAGCCAAGGTCTGCCAGTCTCGCATTTGCGAGACTTCCTTCGCATTTGCGAAGGTGAAGCCTCCATGCTCAGGATAGCATTAACGACCCTTTGTTCGCATTTGCGACCACTAGCCATCTGAGGCCTTTTCGCATTTGCAACATTTTGTTCGCTTTTGCGAACTTGGCAGGATTCTGGCAGACTTCGCATTTGCGAAGTATGGTTTACCAAGGCCAGCCTGGGTCCTCTCGCAATTGCGAAGACAACAGCTAGGTGAAAAACCAGCTGTGTTAAAATTCAGAAATTGAACCAATGGCCTACCAAATCTTTACCCGATCCCCCCGGGCTCCAAACCAAACATATACACAACATCAAAAATACATTACAAACTTGACCGTGCGATCACATCGCCAATATAACATCATTTTCATCAAATCAATTCTCAAGTTCATGATTTTCATACTTTTGGTTTTCAAAACTTTCAAACATGGAACTCAAGGTCCAAAACATATCAAACGACATCCAAATGTCACCAAACTTTGTAGAAAGCACATATGTAATATTTAAGACTTGTACCGGGCGTCGGAACCAAAATACGAGCCCGATACCTTGGTCATTTAATTCATTTTCCTTTAATAATTACAGCAAAAACAATTTCACAGAAAAATTCATAACTTGGGCTCTAGGCCGCAAAATTCGACTCCGGACGAATGTCCAAGTCCCATATTTTACTACGGAACTTCAGGGACCGTCTGATCTCGGGTCCGGGTCCGTTTACCAAAAATGTTGACCAAAGTCATCTATATCAATATTAATATCATTTTTCTTCAAATTTCTCATAGAATTCGTATTTTCTATCACAAAATCTTTCCGGCTACATGCCCGGATTGTGCACGTAAATCGAGGCAACATAGAATGAGGTTTTCAATGCCTCGGTAGTGTGGAACAAATGAGGAAAGCAGGTGATGACTCTTTGGGTCGTCACATCCTCCACCTCTAAAATAACCATTCGTCCTCGAACGGACAATAGAAGGAATTACCTGAGTCGGGGAAAAAATAAGGGTAGTGGCTTCGCATATCGGACTCGGACTCCCAGGTCGATGCCTCAGGAGGCTGACCTCTCCACTGAATACGCACATAAGGATAACTCTTCGACCTCAACTGTCGAACCTACCGGTCTAGAATGGCTAACGGCTCCTCCTCATAGGATAGATCATTGTAAAATTGGACAGTACTGAAGTCTAACACATGTGTGGGATCGTCGTGGTATCTCCGAAGCATAGATACATGGAAAACTGGATGCACGGCTGATAAGCTAGGCGGCAGAGCTAGTCTGTAAGCCACCCCTCCCACTCGGTCTAGAATCTCAAATGGACCAATATACCTAGGGCTGAGCTTGCCCTTCTTCACGAACCTCATCACACCCTTCATAGGCGACACTCGGAGCAATACTCTCTCACCAACCATGAAATCTACTTCTCGAACCTTACGATCTGCATAAGTCTTCTGTCTGGACTGAGCTGAATGCAATCTCTCCTGAATAGTCTTGACCTTATCCAAGGCCTCCTGAACTAAGTCTGTACCCAACAACCGAGCCTCTCCCAGCTCAAACCATCCGACTGGAGATCGACATCGCCTAGCGTACAACGCCTCATACGGGGCCATCTGGATGCTGGACTGGTAGATGTTGTTGTAGGCGAACTCTGCTAATGGCAGAAACTGGTCCCATGAGCCTCCGAAATCAATAACACAGGCTCGAAGCATGTCCTCTAGAATCTGAATAGTCCTCTCGGACTGGCCATCCGTCCGAGGATGAAAAGTTGTACTCAGCTGAACCTGGGTGCCTAACTCCTGCTGGACCGCTCTCCAGAACCGCGAGGTAAACTGGGTACCCCGATCAGAGATAATAGATACCGACACCCCATGAAGTTGAACAATCTCTCTGATGTAAATCTTTGCTAACCTCTCCGATGAGTAGGAGACATATACTGGAATGAAGTGTGCTAACTTGGTCAGCCTATCAACAATGACCCAAATAGCATCAAATTTCCTCCGAGTCATAGGAAGTCCAGTAATGAAGTCCATAGTTATCCTCTCCCATTTCCACTCGGGAATTTCGATTCTCTGGAATACACTACCAGGCCTCTAGTGATCATATTTCACCTACTGACAATTTAGACACCGAGCGACATACGCAACGATATCTTTCTTCATCCTGTGCCACAAATAGTGCTACCATAAGTCCTGGTACATCTTCACGGCGCCCGGGTGAATAGAATACCGTGAACTATGGGCCTCCGCTAAGATCAACTTCCCTTCAACATTAGGCACACAAATTCGACCCTGCAATATCAATACCCCATCATCATCTAGATTTACCTTCGTGGCACCTCCCCGCTGTACTGCATCTCTCAAATCACGCAAATGAGGATCATCAAATTGCCTCTCACGGATACGCTCTAATAGAGGAGAACGAGCAACCGTGCAGGCTAACACCCTGCTAGGCTCAGAAATGTCTAATCTCACAAACTGGTTGGCTAAGGCCTGGACATCTAGAGCAAATGGTCTCTGACTGACCGAAATGAATGCAAGACTACCCATTCTGGCAAACTTTCTACTCAATGCATCGGCCACCACATTGGCCTTACCTGGGTGATATAGGATAGTAACATCATAGTCTTTCAGCAACTCTAACCATCTCCGCTGTCATAGATTCAACTTCTTTTGCTTGAACAAGTACTGTAGGCTTTTGTGATCAGTGTACACCTCACACGTCACACCATATAGATAATGCCTCCAGATCTTTAAGGCATGAACCACTGCTGCTAACTCAAGATCATGTACTGGATAATTCTTCTCATGTATTTTTAACTGCCTCGAAGCATAAGCGATAACCTTACCATTCTACATCAATACCGCTCCAAGCCCTGTTCGAGATGCGTCACAGTAAACTATGTAAGGCCCTGAACCCGTGGGTAGTATCAGCGCTGGTGCGGTAGTCAAGGCTGTCTTGAGCTTCTGAAAGCTCGCCTCATACTCATCTGACCACTGGAACTGGACACCCTTCTGGGTCAACCTGGTCATCGAGGCTGCAATAGAAGAAAACCCCTCTACAAATCGACGGTAGTAACTTGCTAATCCCAAGAAACTCCGGATCTCAATCACTGAAGCTGGTCGAGGCCAATTCTGGACTACCTCAATCTTCTTTGGGTCCACCTAAATACCTTCCACTGATACAATGTGGCCTAGAAATGCCACCGAACTCAACCAGAACTCACATTTCGAAAATTTGGCATATAGCTGATTATCCTTTAGAGTCTGAAGAACCACTCTGAGGTGCTGCTCGTACTCTTCCTGGCTGCAGGAGTATACCTGGATGTCATCTATAAAGACTATCATGAACAGATCTAAGTAAGTCCTGAACACCCGATTCATTAACTCCATGAATGCTGCTAGGGCATTGGTCAACCCGAAGGACATGGCCAAGAACTCATAATGCCCATATCTAGTGCGAAAGGCTGTCTTAGGAATGTCAGATGCCCTGATCTTCAGCTGATGGTAGCCTGACCTCAAGTCTATCTTTGAGAACACCCTCGCTCCCTGGAGTTGGTCAAACAAATTATCAATCCTCGGCAGTGGATACTTATTCTTTATTTTCACTTTGTTCAGTTGCCGGTAATCAATACACATCCACATCGAGCCACCTTTCTTCTTCATAAATAATACAGGTGCTCCCCAGGGGGAACACTGGGCCTGATAAAGCCCTTCTCAAGAAGGTCTTGCAATTGATCTTTCAACTTTTTTAACTCCGGCGAGGCCATACGATAGGGTGGGATAGAGATCGGCTGAGTTCCCGGTGCCAGATCAATACAGAAATCAATATCCCTATCGGGTGGCATGCCCGACAGGTCTGAAGGGAAAACCTCAGGAAACTCCCGTACAATAGGGACTGGCTCAATAGAAGGAACCTCTGTGCTAGAATCACGAACATAATCCAGATAAGCTAGACACCCCTTCTCGACCATGCGCCGAGCCTTAACATAGGAAATAACAGTGCGAACGGAGTGGCTTGAGGTACCCTTCCACTCTAGCCAGGGTGATTCTGGCAAGGCCAAGGTCACAGTTGTCACGACCCGAAATCTGGTCGTGATGGCGCCCAGCACACTACTAGGCCAGTCCGACCAATCGACAATAACCACGGAGCCACAAGCTCACTTTATCCAATTTAAGCATAACAGTGCTAGATATATTAAAAATAGGGAACCAAGTCCCAACACGTGCCAACTCCCATAGACCGAAGGGTCAAGAGTCATGAGCCTCTACAGAGTATACAAAGTGTAAATAGTGAATATAACTGTGCACAAGTGTGGGATGATCAGGAACAAAAATACAGACAAACTGGAGAATCAGGTCCTGCGAACGCTGACAGCTACCTCGACTGTCCAAAAGCACTCCCGAGTCGCAATAGAATCCGCTCCATTGTGATGTACCTGGATCTGCACACAAGGTGTAGGGAGTCGGGTGTGAGTACTTCCAACTCAGCAGTAATAAAAGTAAATAATGCTGAAGTGAAGAAAACCATGATAGGCACTATCTCATGCTACACAATACGGAACTATCTTTTTATTCCTTTCAAGCATATGTGAGTAGATTATTTAGAAATCTCAATTTTAGCTACTTTCTTTCATAATAATATACCAATACCTGGATACAATCTCAAGCAGTGCAAGTCCGCACTCAAGCCAGCCCCTCGGGCTCAGCACTCCTTATCAATTTACACCAGGAGATCTGGTAAATAAGGCAACTAATGCATGTGTGCCAGTAATGTATGAGTGCTAAATGTTATGTCACGTAGTACACGTAAACCAATGTATGTATGTCATGCAATGCATATGACCGCTACGGCGCGTAGCCCGATCCAATTTGGGTACCCGTGCTCACTGTGGGGGTTCAGACTCCGGAGGGGCTCCTACAGCCCAAGCACAATATTAATATCACACCTGCTGCGGCGCGCGGCCCGATCCGTATACCACTGCGGCGTGCAGTCCGATCCATGCATGTGTATGCATATGCTCACATGAAATGTCATGACCTAACATATGGCCCTCGGCCCAATCAGTCTAACAAATAATCAAGAAAGCCCTACGGGCAACAATATCATATTAGCTCACAACTAAAATATTATTAAGACCTTGTTCAAGTTTTTCATAACCTTATAAGAATGCTGAATAGCAAAATACCATTTAAAACCTTAAATTTAGATAAAAATATGTACAGTGTTATCAAGACAATGATACTAATCCTTGAAGGATTCAAATAATCGGCACGAAGCCCAAGCATGATATTTAGTCCAATTCATTTCAACAATTAGGTGTTATTATTTATTACGCGGGACGGACCAAGTCACAATCCCCAATGGTGCTCTACCCCACGCCCGTTATCCGGCGTGCAAGTCACCTCGACACAACACTAAGATGTGCAAGTCCGGGGTTTACTAACCCTCGGGACATCATTTACAAGTATTACCCACCTCGAACCGACGAAAGCTCATGCCCGCGACGCCTTAGCTCCTCGAACCGGCATCCACGCACGTCAAAACTAGCACAAATCAGAACAAATATATCAAAATAGGCTAATGGAACATAACCCAATCGAAAGAACTCAAAAAATATCAAAAATCACGAAATTGACAAAACCCGAGCCCCGGGCCCACATCTCGAAAAACTTCGAAACTCATATTTCCAGAACCCTCGTCTCGCCACGAGTCCATACATATAAAATTTACCAAAATCGGACTCTATTTGCCCACTCAAATCGGTGTTTTTCTTCAATTTAGGCTTAGGGCTCAAATCCACCTTTAATCTTCCATTTACAGAAATTTAACCAAGGATTTCATGATGAAATGATGTAATTAAGCCACAAAACTTACCTCCGACGAAACCCCGATGATTTCCCAGCAAATCTCCCGTCAATAATTCTCTTGGAACTCAAAAATGGGAGTTTTGGGTATGGGGTTCGCGACTGGACTGTTCTGTTATATTAATTCACTGACTACCAGGCGACCTTCTGCGATCGCAGCCCCAAGCTTGCGATCGCGATGAACAAATTCACCGGACCCCAAAATTACTCTACGCGATCGCGACACTCCCTACGCGATCGCACCGACTCACGCCTCAACACTACGCGATCGCGTGAAACCACCCGCGATTGCACTGCTCTAAATCCCAGACTTACGCGATCGCACACCACACATCGCAATCGCGATGCACAACCAGTCGACCTTACGCAATTGCATCACTCCTTTCGCGATCACGAAGAATAATTTTCCGGCCTCATTACAATACACTACACGATCGCAGTCTCCCCCTTGCGATCACAGAGCTTCCCAGCTTAACCCTACGCGATCGCAGACCTAGCTTCGCGATCGCGAAGCACAAAATCTTCTGCACTAATTGCAGCAGAAACAGCAGTGCCTTTGGCACAAATTGGTCCGTTTGGACCCCCGAATTCATCCCGAGGCCCCCGGGACCCCAACGAAAACCACCAACATACTTCAAAACACGATACGAACTTGTTCCAATCATAAAAACACCATCCTAAACATCAAAATCACCAATTACACACGGATTCAAGCCTAAGTTTCTTCAAAATTTCCGAATCGCTCATTCAATCAAAAACCCGACCAAACGATGTCCGAATGACCTGAAAATTTGCAGGCATATCCAGAATCACCTAACGGAGCTACTGCAACTGTCGGAATTCCATTCCGACCCTCGGATCAAAATCTCACCTACCATTCGGATTTCGCTAAAATTCAATTCCGATTGCTCTCCTAAGTCATAAATGATCCCTCGAAACTAGTTGAATCATCAGAATCTGATTCCGAGCACTCTAACTCGATAGTTAACTCTAGGTTGACTTTTCATATTCAAACTTCCTTCAAACATGCTATTTGCTTCATTTTCAGTTCAATTCACTCCTAACTCACCCGATAGGCTCTAACACTGATATAAAATCATAAAACATGTAATTGCAACATGACGGGGTGGTAAATTCCCGTAACGACGGGCCGGGTCGTTACATTCTCCCCAACTTGAACAAATGCTCGTCCTCGAGCGTACCAGAGTGGCACTAGAAACAACCCAATAGCCGAATGACCTTACCAATCATATATCCGGGTGATCATACGTCACCCTATCTCACATAAGTCCGAAAACACCATATAGTCAGAATTCCACAGACCATCTGAACCATAAATCACATTGCACTTTCGGAAATCATATGCCAAATGCAAATCCCATGCCTATACTCAGGATACACTCGAATCCACTGTAATAACCCATATTCACTACCCCGGGTGAGATCATATGATGTGTCAACAACCCAATCACTCGAGACGATTGTCTCTAATCACAACAATAGGCCACAATAACCAAATACTAGATGATAACCTCTTTTATTAGATAGAGTCTGATTCCAACACCTCCATATCCTGCCCACGACAGCTCAAGCACGCGATATACCGAACCCATCTCTCAGGTTAACCATTCGTGAATCCATTTCCCTTTTAAAACTGATACCACAATAGGTTTCGGAGCCAAACCTCAATTTTTACCTTTCTAACAAGCTAAGATCCAATATGCTCGTATTCATTAATAACTCCAACGGTCATTTCGATTATAACACACTGCACTGGTGATAAGACACCTCAACACCGGCCTAAGCCACGCCGAGCACAACATAGGCTCCAATAGAAACGTCTGAACACACTCGAATCATGACAGCTCAAATCATGATAATTGTCTCTAGCAAAAGAGCTGCAATTCAATTCCTCTGTGACATCATAACATAGAACTGAGATTGTGTCTCGCATTATAGAATTAGAGTACCTGAATCCTCCTCGAGAGGTCATAACATCACGTGGCCTTGCCATGATTCGTGATTCTATCCCAACGTTAATACTCATGAAGCACCTTAAGCCACTAAGCTTAAAACGGTTAGCCACACACATATCTAAGTCTTGAACCCAAGCAATCAACCTTACCCACGGTGAAACAATTAACGTATGCTATCAAATCCTGAAAGGACACAACCGACGTGCCATTTGACAAGCGATACTCAAAACGGACTTTTCCCCATAAGTGGGGAAGTATTGTATACCCAGTAGCATATAACTAACTATATTTTTACAATATTCTGTTGCGGCGTGCAACCCGCTCCAATGACATACCCGTGGCGGCGTGCCACCCGATCCGGATACCATACCTGTGGCGGCATGCCACCCGATCCATGCATAAATCTCGCAAAGGAAATGCATATCGAGTCGAATTTTCTCATTATAGCAAACATATATATACATATAGCCTCAAGCTCGGCCACATGAACGCATCTGACAACGTTCCTCAATATTGGAACTAAATCAATGGTAGATACCTCTACACTAACATCCGCCACTAAGGTCCAACCAACAAAGCAATACCCACCAGCCGTCTGCTGGTCCTGAGGTACAACTACCCCGCTGGAGCATACTCCGATGCACTTTGCTACGCAATTTGTGCCATATTCCGACATAGTCTATATCACATTTGTCTAGACGACCTGACTTATGTCAACCAGTCTGAAATAAGGTATCATAACCCCAATTCATCATATCAAGCTAAGAGAGAGCCACTAGGGCTTCCGATTTCCAATATCGGAATCGTGATGGCGCCTACTCGTGGTATCTAGGCAAGCCACTTTATTCACACTATCCTGTTTTTAGAAATATTGCATATTCAATTTATCAACCAAAACCATAACCTTAATTAAGTAAATGCAGAAGGCTTTATAAAAATAAAGATAAGCAGTTTCAAGGTAAAACAATACTAAAGTCCTCTACCCAAGACTTGGAGTCACCAACTCACGAACTACTACTAAATACTACACATAAAGGTCTGAAAGAAATATAACATAATCTGTTTGTCTCAGATCAAAGAGACTACAACTAATAACAAAAATAAAAGGAAGAGACACCGGGCCTGCGGACGCTTACAAGCTACCTCGGTCTCAATATGCTCAACTTCCCACGCAAAAGATCTACTGCTGCTGCTCCTGATCGAAACATGGACCTGTGCAAAAATGAACAGAAGTGCAGCATCGGCACAACCGACCCTATGTGCTGGTAAATGCCTGGCCTATCCCGACGAAGTAGTGACAAGCCTAGGATCAGACACCCACATAAACCTGTGCAGTTCTATATATATGTACACCACAAGATAACGATAAATAACCAAGTAACAACGCAACAAGGAATGTCACAGAAGAACTCAACAGTTAACAAAAGTTATTACATCAACAAGGAAAAACAAGTATAATGAGAAACAAGTAATGTCAAGTCAATGAAATAGCAAATAGTTTCACGGCACCACCCTTCGCGCTTTTACTCTCATCCTCACCAAATAAGCAAATAAAGTAAACGGCATCACCCTTCGTGCTTTTACTCTCACCCTCACATCCATGGTATGGCATGATCCTTCGTACATGGTTCAATAACAAGGGACGACATGATCCTTCGTCCATAATCAATAACATGGCACGGCATTAACCTTCGTGCATAATCAATAAATCAATGCACGGCATCACCCTTTGTGCATTATCTCTCTTCCTCACCCAAATAATAATCACAGTTAAGGGCAGAGAACAAACACAATAAATCATGAACCGTCCCGACAAGGGACACAATAATCATCACAACAAAGTCTCGTCAAGGGCAATCACTATCTCACTTCATAACTAGTCCCGGCAAGGGAGAACAACAACAATTCTACAATCCGGCAAGGGTTCAATAATTTATCTTTAGAATGTCTCACAAAAAGTATTAACAACGACTCACGGTCATGCAAGACGCCACTGTATGGACGCTCATCACCACAGTCCATACACCGCACTCGATCACATAGCACATAGCACATAATCCTATTCCCTCAAGCTAGGATAGAACAAACACTTACCTCTAGCCTTGAAGTCCAAATTACTCTTCAATTATAGCTTTTTCCCCGAATTACGCTTTCAACTAGCTCGAATCTAATAACAATTGATTCCATTATATTAATAAATATTAAATAACTTGGTTTGAATGCTTAAAAATGGTTTTCCCAAAGTTTACCCCAAAATTTCCCAAAATGCCCCTACGACCCAAAGGGTCATCACCTGCTTTCCTCATTTGTTCCGCACTTCCGAGGCCTTGAAAATGTCATTCTATGTTGCCTCGATTTACGTGCACAGTCCTGGCATGTAGCCGGAAAGATTTTGAGATAGAAAATATGAATTCTATGAGAAATTTGAAGAAAAATGATATTAATATTGATATAGATGACTTCGGTCAACATTTTTGGTAAACGGGCTCGGACACAAGATCGGACGGTCCCGTAAGGTCCATGGAAATATATGGGACTTGGACATGCGTCCGGAGTCGAATTCTGAGGCCTGGAGCCCAAGTTATGAATTTTTCTGTGAAATTGTATTTGCTATAATTATTAAAGGAAAATGAATTAAATGACCAAGGTATCGGGCTCGTATTTTGGTTCCGATGCGCGGTACAAGTCTTAAATATTGTATATGCTCTTTCTGCAAAGTTTGCTGACATTTGGATGTCGTTTGATATGTTTTGGACCTTGAGTTCCAAGTTTGAAAGTTTTGAAAACCAAAAGTATGAAAATCATGAACTTGAGACTTGATTTGATGAAAACGATGTTATATTGGCGATGTGATCGCACGAACAAGTTTGTAATGTGTTTTTGATGTTGTGTATATGTTTGGTTTGGAGCTCGGGGGGGGCTCGGGTAAAGATTTGGTAGGCCGTTGGTTCAATTTCTGAATTTTAACACAGCTGGTTTTTCACCCAGCTGTTGTCTTTGCAATTGCTAGACGACCCAGGGTGGCCTTGGTTCGTAAATGCGAACCATACTTCGCAAATGCGAAGTCTGCCAGAATCCTGCCAAGTTCGCAAAAGCAAACAAAATGTTGCAAATGCGAAAAGGACTCAGATGGCCCGTGTTCGCAAATGTGAACAAAGGGTCGCAAATGCGATCCTGGGCAATGAGGCTTCACCTTCGCAAATGCGAAGGAAGTCTCGCAAATGCGAGACTGGCAGACCTTGGCTAGAGTTCACAAATGCAAACTTTCTCTCGCAAATGCGAGAACAGCAGACCCCAGACATGTAGTGTTCGCAATTGCGAACAAATGTTCGCAATTGCGATATCCGCATCGGTGCAATTTTATACTTAAACGAATTTTTCAGTTCATTCTTCACTTTTTCAAAAACCCACACACCACACACGAGCTCTCAAGGCCAAATTCACTCCAAAGCAATTGTAAGTCACTTTTTACTTAATTCTTTCAATTCCTAACAACATTAAACATATTTTTCAATAGAAATCAAAGCTTTTCATGGTATAAATCCATGTTTTTGGGTAGAATCTAGGGTTTTCATGAATTGGGCAATTGGACCTCGAATTAAGGTTCGATTTTGAAACAAATCATATATTTGAACTCGTGGGGGAATGGGTAACCAGATTTTGGTCTGAACCCCGAATTCCGACCATGTGGGCCAGTGGCGTTTTGGGAAATTTTTGGGTAAACTTTGGGAAAACCATTTTTAAGCATTCTAACCAAGTTAATTAATATTTATTAATATAATGGAATCAATTATGATTAGATTTGACCTAGTTGAAAGCGGAATTTATTGGAAAAAGCTATAATTGAAGAGTAATTTGGACTTCAAGGATAGAGGTAAGTGTTTGTTCTATCCTAGCTTGAGGGGATAAGATTATGTGCTATGTGCTATGTGATTGAGTGCGGTGTATGGGCTGTGGTGACGAGCATCCATACACTGGCATCTTGCATGACGGTGAGTCGTTGTTAATACTTGTTGTGAGACATTCTAAAGATAAATTGTTGAACCTTTGCCGGGTTGTAGAGTTGTTATTGTTCTCCTTTTCCAGGACTTGTTGTGAAGTGAGATAGTGATTGCCCTTGCCGAGACTTTATTGTGATGATTATTATGTCCCTTGCCGGGACGGTTCATGATTTATTGTGTT
Source organism: Nicotiana noctiflora (assembly GCA_032618575.1). NCBI lineage: Eukaryota > Viridiplantae > Streptophyta > Magnoliopsida > Solanales > Solanaceae > Nicotiana > Nicotiana noctiflora. The sequence goes on along the minus strand of JASVEL010013467.1, from coordinate 56,353 downwards.
CATTCTCTGCCCTTAACTATGATTGTTATTTGGGTGAGGAAGAGTGATAATGCACGAAGGGTGATGCCGTGCCTTGATTTATTGATTATGCACGAAGGTTAATACCGTGCATTGCTTATTGATTTTTGCACAAAGGTTAATGTTGTGCCATGTTATTGATTATGCACGAAGGATCATGCCGTGCCTTGTTATTAAACCATGTACGAAGGATCATGCCGTACCATGGATGTGAGGATGAGAGTAAAAGCACGAAGGGTGATGTCGTGCACTTTATTTGCTTATTTGGTGAGGATGAGAGTAAAAGCACGAAGGGTGATTGATAATAGGTGAATATGACTATAATTATACCCTAAATAATCACACTTTGTTATGGTATTTATGTTGCTTATGAGGACAATATGCTTTGATTAGTGTTTGTAGGTACATGTGATGCAATGGATGCTAAGAAGAGTATTTTGAAGTCATATGTGGATGAAAAGGCCAAGAAAAGAGCTAAGGTGAAAAGAGCTGGAAGAAGCAGTCAAAAATACGCAGCACTATTTATCCGCGGTTCACTCGCAGCCGCGGATGAACCGCGAATAATGAAGCCCTCTGAAGTTTGACTGTTCGCGGTCTGCTCGCGGCCGCGAACGAATCCCGGAAGGCGCCGCAACAGTTATCCCAATTGTACTCAAACTTAGTTATTAGCCCTAGAAACCTCTATATAAACTCCTATTTTGCCCCATAGAGGCATGTTGTCTTTAATTCACTACTTTTGAAAGATATTTAGTAAGAGAGAATCCTCTCAAACTCCTTCTTTTATTTTATATCAAGTATTTCGTTATGATTTCAATTATTATTCTTGTTTCTTCAAGCATGAGTAGCTAAATTATTTTCTAAGGTTTTGATGGAACCTATTGAGTGAAGAACTTATCGTTTATGTTATTACAAATTGTGACTTAGATTTCTATTTGTTCAACTTCATTCTTGTTGTAGTTAATTGGTAGGATCCCCAATTAGCTGTGCCAATTTAGTGTGCATAACTTGGAAAAGAGTGCATATTTAGGTTTATTGTTGAACAACACCACACCTTGGTTATTGGAGGAATCTATAACTTTAAGCGTAAAGATGGGGTTAGGAATAACGAAGTCTTGGGTGCAATCTTAAGTGAACTATTCAAATTAAAGCTAGCTAGGGTAGCTCGGGTGAGTGCACTAGTAAATTATTGTAATTGCTCGGGAGAGGGTTACGATACACATAGCGTTCATGATTGATAGAATATATTAACAATTTGTATGAGCATAACGATAAGGGATTCCATCAATAGGGGAAATCAATGCCTTAGTCCTTCTCATAATATTCTTTTTACTCTACATGCAATTCTTTCTTTCAAGCATTCTTAATTATTGCAAAGTAGATATTCGAAAATCACACAAAGATATATTCAAAGTTTGGGAACTTGATTCGGAAGTACTTTTGGGGTTGTGATGGTTGCAATTGGTAGGTTAATTCTCTGGGGGATCGATCTTGGACTTATTAGACCAAGTTATATTGACTACGACCATTGCTTGGACGTGAATCAATTTTGGCGACGTTGCCGGGGAATTAATGGAATTATCAATTGCCATTGATAGAACTTCAAGATTCTTGTGTATTCAGGTTCTTTCTACACTCTACATTGAATATTTTGACGTTTGTTGATTTGGGTATTCAGGTGCATGCCTAGAAAATCTGCAAGGACTGGAGAACTAATTGAAGGACTCTCAGACCCCGAGCAAACCTTCCGGAAACGTAACAAAGCCATCAAACAAATTCAACAATCTCAACAACCAATCAAACTAGACTTCGACATGGGTGACATAAACGATCAAAACCAACAAGCCGGGCTAAATATGCAAGAGGCACAGGAGGCACAGGAAGGTGCATTCTTCGACTGGGCACAACCCACAGCGGATAATTTGGCAACTGCCATCGTTGTGCCAACAATTCAAGCTGAGTCTTTCCAGATTACCAACAACATGCTTCACTTGTTGCAAAACAAGGGATTATTCTCTGGGTCTCAGGTTGAAGATCCACAGCAGCACCTCAAGAACCTTCTATCAATATGCAAGACACAAAGACAACCGAATGTAACTCCGGAAGCTATTAGATTATTATTCTTTCCGTTCTCAGTTAAAGGAGCAGCATAGATATGGCTAAACTCACTCCTAATAAATTCCATTGCAACTTGGGATGAGTTAGTCAAATAATTCCACAACAAGTTCCATCCACCTAACAAGACAACTCAACAAATTGATGAGATCGTGAGCTTCAAGCAGAAACCAATGGAAACATTACATGAAACTTGGGGCAGATTCAAGGTTATGCTTGTTATGTGTCCTCATCATGGGATTCCTGAGCAGATGTTGGGCCAAAGATTCTACATGGGGCTTTCAGACAGCATGAAGAACATTGTAGACGCTTCAGCAGGTGGGGCTTTTCTGAGCAAGACTTGGAGAGAGGGCCAAAATTTGCTAGACAAGATGGCTCAAAATTCCGGGTGGACGTCCAGGAATGCTCCTATCACACCAGTGGTACACTCTGTACCTCTGGATCCATCCAACACTCTGTAGGAGAACATGGCAACTCTATTGACACAAATGAGCATCCTAATAAAGAAGGTGGAAGAATCAGGGGTCAAGCAGCAAGTCTACATTGTAGACACTACCAATGGTGGTTTATGCACATCTCGCATTAGCTAACCCATAGGTAATCCATGGGCTGCAGACCAAGAACATCATCATCAGCATATGGATATGAACTATGTGGCTAACTATGGAGGGCAGCGACAAGGTAATCAAAACTGGGGCCAACAGGCTCCAATGCAGTATAGACCTCCCCAGCCCCAATTTAATGCAGCAGATATGAGGCCACCACACAACATGGTCCCATATCCTAGACCTCAGAACTTCGGCAATCAGCAGCAGGGATATCATCCACCTCCACCACCTCATGGGGGTAGACATGATGATGGGTTCGCAGAGTTGAAAGCTATGATGCAGCAGGTAATTGGGTCAAATGCCAAAACAAATGAGAGGATAGATGCACATGATGCCACCATCAATAATATTGAATTACAGGTGGGTCAGATTGCTATGTTTCTCAACAATTGTCCTCAAGGGACATTGCCTGCAGATACACAAACAAACCCAAAGGACCAAATCCCAAAGCAGATGATGGCAGTAACTCTGAGAAGTGGTAGAGATCTTGATGCTGAGAATGAAAGTGAGAAAATTGACACACAGGCTGAGACATCCACTCCATTGCCCATTGAACTGGATGAATCCACAGGGTTGACAGAAGTCACACTCCAGCCTGTTGCTGAAAATAAAGAAGCAAAACAGGGAACGGAGAAGGTAGTTGAACAGGTAGAGCATCCGATTGATGAGAAAGTGATAGAAAAAGAAAAATCCCAAGTCACCGGGAAGAAGAGGCCTCCACCACCATTCCCCCAAAGGTTGGCCAAACACCAGAAAGAGGAGCAATACAAAAAGTTCCTCGACATACTCAAACAAATCCAGGTAAACATTCCATTAATTGAAGCTTTAAAAGAAATGCCTGGTTATGCTAAGATGATGAAGGATTTGATCTCGCGGAAATTTGATTTCCAAGACTTGGCCACAGTTACACTCACCCAGACTTGTAGTGCAGTGGTCTCTAGACCCATTGCTGAGAAGCTATCTGATCCAGGTAGTTTCACCATCCCATGCACTATAGGGAATTATGCCTTTACTAAGGCTTTGTGTGATTTGGGGGCAAGCATTAATCTCATGCCCTTAGTCATTTATAAGAGGTTAGGCCTTGGGAGAGCCAGGCCCACCTCTATGCTTTTACAGCTTGCTGACAGGATGGTTAAGCGTCCATTTGGTATTATAGATGATGTGCTTATCCAGGTTGGGAAGTTCGTGTTTCCCACCGATTTTGTTATTCTTGATTGCAAGGTCGACGAAGAAATTCCCATAATCCTAGGAAGACCATTCCTAGCCACCGGGAGAGCTATAATTGATTGTGAAACTGGGGAACTCAAGATGAGGTTGAATGATGAGGAGATCACATTCAATGTACAAAAATCCATGAGGCGCCCTAGTGAGTTTGCAAATTGCTCTCTCATTGATGCGGTTGATGTGATAGTGGAGACCGACGATGTAGAATTGACTATTGAAGATCCACTTCAAGCATGCCTGATGAACATGGTAGAGGTAAACGGTGAAAGTTTGGCCGAATGGGTATTATCTCTGGAAGGCAAGGGATTCTGGCAGAGAGAGCTCGAATTCGAACCTCTACACTTAGAGAAAAGAGAAAGCCTACCAGCAAAGCCATCCATAGAAGAGCTACCAAAGCTTGAACTTAAACCACTACCATTATATCTCAGGTATCAGTATCTAGGTCCTAACTCCACGTTACCTGTTATTATCTCATCTAGTTTGTTAGATGTGCAAGCCCAAAAGCTTATACATGTACTCAAGGAATGCAAGACTATCATCAGGTGGACCATGGCAGACATCAAGGGGATCAGCCCAGCCTATTGTATGCATAAAATTCTCCTGCAAGATGGACACAAACATTCCAGGGAACATCAAAGAAGGCTGAACCCCAACATAAAGGAAGTGGTGAAGAAGGAAGTAATAAAGTGGCTAGATGCGGGAATCATCTTCCCAATCTCAGACAACAGTTGGATTAGCCCGGTCCAATGTGTGCCAAAGAAAGGAGGCAAGACGGTAGTGAAAAACGATAACAATGAACTAATTTCAACAAGAACCGTCACCGGATGGAGAATATGCATGGACTACAGGAAGTTGAATCTAGCCACCCGCAAAGATCACTTCCTACTTCCCTTCATTGATCAAATGCTTGACAGGTTGGCAGGAAGGTCCCACTTTTGCTTTCTTGATGGATACTCGGGGTACAATCAAATCTCTATAGCCCCCGAAGATAGAGAGAAGATCTCCTTCACATGCCCTTATGGCGTCTTCGCCTTCAGGAGGATGCCATTCGGACTATGCAATGCACCTGCCACATTCAAAAGGTGCATGATGGCTATTTTCACCAACATGGTGGAAGACATTATGGAGGTGTTCATGGATGATTTCTCAGTGGTAGGGAATTCATTCGATGAATGCCTTGCCAATCTGACTAGAGTGCTAAAACGGTGCATGGAAACAAATTTAGTGCTAAACTGGGAGAAGTGCCATTTTATGGTACAAGAAGGTATAGTATTGGGGCACCGGGTTTCAAGCAAAGGCATTGAGGTAGACCGTGCTAAAGTTGATGTCATTGCAAAGTTGCCTCCACCAACATCCGTCAAGGCCATAAGAAGCTTTCTTGGACACGCCGGTTTTCACCGGAGGTTCATCAAAGACTTCTCCAAAATATCAAACCCTCTCTGTAAGTTACTTGAAAAATATCACCCTTTTGTTTTTTCTGACGAATATAGGATTGCTTTTGAGGAACTGAAGAAGAGGCTGGTCACAACACCCATCATCATTGCCCCAGACTAGGAGCAACCTTTTGAGTTAATGTGTGATGCAAGTGATTATGTAGTGGGGGCGGTGCTGGGCCAAAGGAAAGATAAGCTGATGCATCCAATATACTATGCAAGTAGAACTCTGAGTGGAGCACAGCTAAACTATACAGTGACGGAAAAGGAGATGCTGGCGGTCGTGTTTGCATTCGACAAATTCCGGTCCTATCTCATAGGATCAAAGGTAATCGAATACACGGACCATGCAGCTTTAAGATATTTAATTGATAAAAAGGACTATAAGCCACGCCTAATTCGTTGGGTGTTGCTTCTCCAAGAGTTCAACCTCGAAATTAGGGATAGAAAAGGTACTGAAAATCAAGTCGCTGACCACTTGTCAAGACTTGAAGGAGCTGAACTTGTCAAAGAGAGTGGGGAAATTCTGGAAACCTTTCCAGATGAGCAGTTGCTCACCACCACTCTACTTGAAACACCATGGTATGCTGACTATGCTAATTACCTAGACAGTGGCATTGTTCCTCATGACCTCTCATCGGTCCAGAGGAAAAGATTTTTTCGTGAAAGTGTAAGGCCCCGTAAAAATTTTGTGCATAAAACCTAGTGATTTAAGTTTCAAAAATGTAGAGAATTAATTTTTCCGAAAAATGTCAAATATGTGGTCAAGAATGCGACCGCAAATCTGACATGCGGACCGCATTCTTGCCGCAAAACGTTCCAGAGAGTTTCCCAAAAATCGTGTCAAAAGTGCGGTCGATATGCGATCGCATGTCAAATCTGCGGTGCACTTTGCGACCGCAGAATCAACATGCGGACCGCATTCTGGCCGCATTTCTTAACAGAACCTGTGTAAAATTTGGGGCAATTCTGCGGTCACTATGCGGACCGCATGTTGATTCTGCGGTCGCATAGTGCACCGCATAATTGACCCCGACCCGGATTTTTGTAACATTTTGACCCGATCTCTTCTTTAATATAACACACTTCTTCTTCATTTTATCATATCATCTTACCAAAATTAGAGAGAGAAGAGAGGGTTTTTAGAGAGAGAAATCTTTCATCTTCAAAGATTGTTCCAATCATCTTAATTCCAAGGGATCTTAGGGCAAGGATTCAACATCCCCAATCTTTTCAAGGTAAAAACCCTAACTATTTTCTTTGATTTTCAGTTTTAAATTGGGTAAAGAGAGGTTTGCATATAATAGCTTTTGGAAATAGAATTTTACACTCATGCATGATTATTGAACTTAATTTCTAGTAAAAAGAAGTGAGTAGAAGTAAGAGTCTTCAAGAACATGGTTGGCTGGCTTAATTAATTGTTGATGTAATTTAATGGCTTGAGTTTACTTGGGACAAAGTTTGTCCATACATACCAGTACAATTCAAGTGTACTGACGTCCCTTTTGCCGGGGGCGCTACATTCGTGTCATGATTGTAGGTGGATCAGTAGCAGGCACTTCAGCTCATCGGCAGTAGTATCCTTCTCCTTCCACTGCCCGTTTTGGTGAGCCCTTTCTTCCTCGGGGCCTTGTGTGGTTCATGCCACTCGGTTTAGATTTCATTTTGGTTTTGTAAGGTATAGCCGGAGCCTTGTTACCGGCAATTATTGTATTTCCCTTTTTGTATCCTAGAGGCTCCATAGACATGTAAACTGTGGGATTGTGGCCTATGTATATGTATGGGGCGTTGTAAATATAAATTATGAACTTGTTAGCGAATCAATCACATGGTTTTGTTTATGCTTTATGAAATCAGTCATTATTGGTAAAATATTTGGTTAATGAGAAACAATCAACACAGGGGTAACGCGTGGGAATGAAAGGCACCCAGGTCCGCTTGACTGGGGCAACCCGGTCAGGTGCCGGTCATGTCCCTCTATTTGGGGCGTGACAAACTTGGTATCAGAGCCTATGGTTTTTAAAGTGTCCTAGGATGTCTCGGAGCCGTGTCTAGTAGTTCCCTTCTTATAGGTGTGTTGTCGACCACATCATATAAGTAGGGGGCTACACGGGCATTTAGGAATTTACCTACTTCTTTGATAATCTATATCGTGTGGTAAAGTGCAATGTGGAGATATCTGTGTCTAATTCGCGCCTTGTTCCCAAATTTTCAGAATATGGCACCTAAGAAGAAGGCTAGACTCGGCCTTAGGGCCAATGCCGGCCCAAGTGCAGCTGTTAATCATGTACCCGATGCCGTGGGAGAGAATGACCCACCGGTCCCGAATTTGCCTGGCCCATCTGTTCAAAACCCAAGTGTCCCTATTCCAGCCGCGGCAGAGGATGCCACCATTCCTCCTGCCGGTGTTCCTGACTCAGATACAGTTCCTGCTTCGGGCTCTGGTATCTCTAATGAAGAACTTAGGGGAGCCATCCATATGTTAACACAGTTAGTGGCCGCCCAGGCCCAGAGATCCCATGATGCCCCTGCATCCTCCAGCGGACAGGGAGATTCCTTTGGCTCCAGAGTCCACCAGTTCTTGCGATTGGCCCCTCCAGAATTTTCAGGTACCGATCCAGAGGCTGACCCACAGGAATTCCTTGATGAGATATACAAGACCCTCAGAGTGATGAAGGCTACAGATATAGAGGGGGTAGAGTTGGCCTCTTACAGGTTGAAGGGAGCGGCACGTTCATGGTTCGAAATGTGGGAGGATTCCCGTGAGGAAGGGAGCCCTCCGGCCAGATGGGATGAGTTCGTAGATGCATTTATGGACCACTTCTTGCCTGCCGAGGTGATGGCGGCCCGCGCCACGGAGTTCGAGGTCCTCAAGCAGGGCAGTATGAGTGTTTGGGAGTATCACATGGAGTTCGTAAGGTTGTCCAAGTATGCTCCTCGTTTAGTGTCGACCATGGATGCCCGGGTTCGACGGTTTGTTCAGGGCCTTAGCCCTTTGGTGGTGAATGAGGCCGCCACAGCAGCTTTGCACTCGGACATGAACTATGGGAGGATTGTGGGGTTTGCTCAGGCCACAGAGGCCAGGAAATTGAAGATTCGTGCAGAAAGAGAAAGTAGCAGCAGGGCCCGGTCAATGGGTCGTTCAGGGAGATCACTTCCAGGGAAGGGGTCATCAGGGCCATCCCAGTCATATGCTCGGTCCTCCGCGAGTGCACCGCCATCCGTGCACAGTCATCAGCAGGGCAGTTACTCGAGACCTGGTTTAGACAGCGGGAGGTCTCGTCAGTCCGGTCATCCTGGGGTGAGATCCCAGCAGCAGGGGAGACCTACATGCCCCAAGTGTGGAAGATTTCATACAGAGACTTGCTACCTTGACCTTCCAGTGTGCTTCGGGTGCGGGGTGAGAGGTCACATTCAGCGGGACTGCCGTGCACCCCGTCAGGGTATAGGTAGGGGATCTGCTCAGTCATCCGGTTCTTCGGCTGCTACATCATCAGCGCGTACTCCAGCATCAGCAGGGCGTGGTGCAGCTAGGGGTGGAGCTCGGGGTAGGGGTGGACCTAGCCGATTCTATGCATTGAGTGGCCGCCAAAATACCGAGGCTTCTCCAGATGTTGTTACAGGTATCCTGTCTGTTCGGACTATTGATTGCTATGCCCTTATTGATCCAGGGTCCTCCTTGTCTTATGTTACTCCATTCATTGCTTCAAGTTTTGGGATAGTACCCGAACGGCTTCATGAGCCGTTCTCTGTGTCGACTCCAATCGGTGATTCTATTACAGCCTCACGAGTCTATAGGAATTGTGTTGTTACGGTGGGTGGTCGTGATACCACATCCGATCTTATTGAGCTTGGGATGGTAGATTTTGATGTAATTATGGGGATGGATTGGCTCTATTCGTGCTTTGCCAAACTTGACTGTCGAACGAGAGTTATGAGGCTCGAGTTCCCTAACGAGCCAGTTATTGAATGGAGAGGAAATGGTGTGGTGCCAAGGGGTAGGTTTATTTCCTACCTTAAGGCGTCGAAGATGATTAAGAAGGGGTGTATCTATCACCTGGTTCGGGTAACGGACACCACCTCAGAGGTGCCTACCCTCGAGTCCGTGCCAATTGTGAATGAATTTTCTGAAGTGTTTCCAGATGAGCTTCCAGGCATCCCTCCAGATAGGGAGATTGATTTCGGAATTGATGTATTACCAGATACTCAACCAATATCCATTCCACCTTACAGAATGGCGCCAGCAGAGTTAAGGGAGTTAAAGGAGCAGCTGAGGGATTTATTAGAGAAAGGGTTCATACGACCGAGTGTGTCGCCGTGGGGTGCTCCGGTTCTCTTTGTCAGAAAGAAGGATGGGTCACTTCGAATGTGTATTGATTATCGGCAACTTAACAAAGTCACCATTAAGAATAAATATCCATTGCCTCGAGTGGATGATCTGTTTGACCAATTGCAGGGAGCGAGGTTCTTCTCAAAGATTGATTTACGGTCCGGGTACCACCAGTTGAAAATCAGGGAGCAGGATATTCCTAAAACCGCCTTCAGAACTCGTTATGGTCACTTTGAGTTTTTGGTTATGTCTTTTGGGCTAACCAACGCCCAGCAGCTTTCATGGACCTTATGAATCGGGTTTTCAAGCCATTCCTAGATTCCTTTGTGATTGTATTCATTGACGATATTCTCATTTACTCTCGGAGCAGGGAAGATCATGCCGTTCACCTCAGAGCAGCATTGCAGACCCTTCTTCAGCATGAATTGTATGCCAAGTTCTCAAAATGTGAGTTTTGGTTGGAGTCCGTAGCTTTTCTAGGGCATGTTATTTCCAGTGAGGAAATTATGGTGGATCCTCAGAAGATTGCGGCAGTGAAAGATTGGCCTAGACCCACGACCCCGACAGAGATTCGCAGCTTTTTGGGTCTGGCGGGGTACTATCGGAGGTTTGTAGAGGGATTCTCAACCCTCGCCTCCCCATTGACTAAATTGACGCAGAAAGCAGTTAAGTTCCAGTGGTCTGAAGCATGTGAGAAAAGTTTCCAAGAACTAAAGTCAAGATTGACCTCGGCACCAGTATTGGCCTTGCCGGAAGGCACAAAGGGATTTGTAGTCTATTGTGATGCCTCCAGAGTCGGTTTGGGATGTGTATTGATGCAGCACGGAAAGGTTATAGCTTATGCTTCCGGACAACTCAAGAACCATGAGAAGAATTATCCGACGCATGATTTGGAACTTGCAGCTATTGTGTTTGCCTTGAAAATATGGTGACACTATCTTTATGGGGTTCATGTAGATGTGTTTTCAGACCACAAGAGCCTCCAATATTTGTTCAAGCAGAAGGAGCTAAATCTGAGACAGCGGCGGTGGTTAGAATTACTCAAGGACTATGATATGGACATATTGTACCATCCAGGGAAGGCAAATGTGGTAGTCGACGCTCTTAGTCGGAAATCCATGGGTAGTTTGGCTCATTTGGGTGTGGATCAGAGACCCCTGGCTCGAGAGGTCTACCAATTAGCCAGCTTGGGGGTTCGTATTTCGGCGTCGGACGAGGGGGATATCTTGGTGCATAATGGAGCAGAATCATCATTGGTCGCGGAAATCAAGGAAAAACAGTTCATGGATCCAGCATTGATTCGGGTGAAGGAAGCAGTCATGAATGACAAGACCTCAGCATTTGTACTCAGCAGCGAAGATGGTGTATTGCGGTGTCAAGATAGGCTATGTGTTCCGGATGTGGACGAGCTCCGGGAAAGAGTGATGGCAGAGGCTCATACTTCCAGGTATTCTGTGCACCCTGGTTCAACGAAAATGTATCACGATCTCAAGGAGATTTATTGGTGGAACGGTATGAAAAGGGATGTGGCGGGCTTTGTAGCTAAATGTCCGAACTGTCAACAAGTGAAGGCCGAGCATCAACGGCCTGGTGGATTAACTCAGCTTATAGAAATACCAAGGTGGAAATGGGAGATGATCAATATGGATTTCGTGGTGGGGTTACCTCGCACTCAACGTAAGTTCGATTCAATATGGGTGATAGTAGATCGACTCACCAAATCAGCTCACTTCTTGCCTGTCAAGTTCACTGATTCTGCGGAGCAATATGCAAGATTGTACATCAAAGAGATAGTAAGGCTTCATGGCACTCCACTTTCTATCATCTCAGGATCGCGGGGCTCAGTTCACCGCTAACTTTTGGAAGAAGTTTCAGCAAGGTTTGGGAACTCGGGTGAATCTCAGCACAGCTTTCCATCCACAGACCGATGGACAGGCCGAGCGGACCATTCAGACGCTTGAAGATATGTTGCGGGCATGTGTCTTAGATTTTAAAGGTAATTGGGATGAACACTTGCCACTGATAGAATTTGCTTACAATAACAGCTATCATGCTAGCATTCAAATGGCCCCGTTTGAGGCATTGTACGGGAGAAGATGTAGATCGCCAATCAGGTGGTTTGAGGTAGGTGAAGCGGAATTGCTAGGGCCAGATATGGTGTACGAAGCTATGGAAAAGGTCAAGGTTATTCAGGAGAGGATGAAAACAGGCACAGAGTCGTCAAAAGTCCTATGCAGACGTTCGTCGAAGGAATTTGGAGTTTCAAGTCGATGATTGGGTGTTCTTGAGGGTATCTCCTATGAAGGGAGTCATGCGATTCGGAAAGAAAGGGAAATTGAGTCCTAGGTATGTCGGGCCATATCGGATCGTTCAAAGGATTGGTCAAGTTGCTTATAGGCTAGAGTTGCCTCCTGAGATGTCATCGGTGCATCCGGTATTCCATGTGTCCATGTTGAAGAAAGTGATTGGAGATCCATCCACCATTATGCCAGTCGAATCTATAGAGGTTAATAAAGATTTGTCATATGAAGAAGTTCCAGTTGCCATTCTTGATAGGCAAGTCCGTAAGTTGAGAAATAAGGAAGTTGCCTCTGTTAAAGTATTGTGGCGTAGTCAACATGTTGAGGAGGCCACATGGGAAACGGAAAAAGAGATGAAGGAAAAGTACCCCCATTTGTTCGATCAAGCCTAGAAGAAATTAGATGACCCTCCTACTCCTAGTAACTGTCATCTTGTCTAAGTTGTTTCCCTCTTAGTATTAGTAAAGTCCCCTTCATTTTGTAATGAGTTAAATGTGTTGTTACCTTGGGTCACTTGAACCTTTCTTGATAAATGAAAGCCTTATAAAGATTTACGTGTTTAATAGACAACTAATAGTAAGTTTAGATTGGTAATGGTTTGTTAAGTGTACATGATGTGTTAAAATGGTTAAATAAGTGAGAATTCATTGAAGTGGTAGAATATGTGCATTTGTTGAGGTAAGAAAGTGTATAGCAGTTGTGAAAGGTGTTGTATTTGTGTATTATTGTTTGGAAATGTGTTTCGGGGGCCCTCTGACAGGTGGATATGTCCATAATACAAAGGAAACTCCGGCGAAATTTTTCTAAAATATAAGAGTTAGTCAAAATTTTGATGGTTGCATATCATGTCTTTCAAAACCAACTCATTTATTTCAAAATCCTCATTCGAGGACGAATGATCTTAAGGGGGAGGATGTAAGGCCCCGTAAAATTTTTGTGCATAAAACCTAGTAGCTGTGGTGTCATGGTCCGAATAATGTGTTAGGAATGCGTAGAATGTAGAGAATTAATTTTTCCGAAAAATGTCAAATATGCGGTCAAGAATGCGACCGCAAACCTGATATGCGGACCGCATTCTTGCCGCAAAACGTTCCAGAGAGTTTCCCAAAAATCGTGTCAAAAGTGCGGTCGATATGCGATCGCATGTCAAATCTGCGGTGCACTTTGCGACCGCAGATCAAGCATGCGGACCGCATTCTGGCCGCATTCCTTAACAGAACCTGTGTAAAATTTGGGGCAATTCTGCGGTCACTATGCGGACCGCATGTTGATTCTGCGGTCGCATAGTGCACCGCATAATTGACCCCGGCCCCGATTTTTGTAACATTTTGACCCGATCTCTTCTTTAATATAACACACTTCTTCTTCATTTTATCATATCATCTTACCAAAATTAGAGAGAGAAGAGAGGGTTTTTAGAGAGAGAAATCTTTCATCTTCAAAGATTGTTCCAATCATCTTAATTCCAAGGGATCTTAGGGCAAGGATTCAACATCCCCAATCTTTTCAAGGTAAAAACCCTAACTATTTTCTTTGATTTTCAGTTTTAAATTGGGTAAAGAGAGGTTTGCATATAATAGCTTTTGGAAATAGAATTTTACACTCATGCATGATTATTGAACTTGATTTCTAGTAAAAAGAAGTGAGTAGAAGTAAAATGTGGAAACATGGTTGGTTGGCTTAATTAATTGTTGATGTAATTTAATGGCTTGAGTTTACTTGGGACAAAGTTTGTCCATACATACCAGTACAATTCAAGTGTACTGACGTCCCTTTTGCCGGGGACGCTACATTCGTGTTATGATTGTAGGTGGATCAGTAGCAGGCACTTCAGCTCATCGGCAGTAGTATCCTTCTCCTTCCACTGCCCGTTTTGGTGAGCCCCTTTCTTCCTCGGGGCCTTGTGTGGTTCATGCCACTCGGTTTAGATTTCATTTTGGTTTTTTAAGGTATAGCCGGAGCCTTGTTACCGGCAAGTATTGTATTTACCTTTTTGTATCCTAGAGGCTCCATAGACATGTAAACTGTGGGATTGTGGCCTATGTATATGTATGGGGCGTTGTAAATATAAATTATGAACTTGTTAGCGAATCAATCACATGGTTATGTTTATGCTTTATGAAATCAGTCATTATTGGTAAAATATTTGGTTAATGAGAAACAATCAACACAGGGGTAACGCGTGGGAATGAAAGGCACCCAGGTCCGCTTGACTGGGGCAACCCGGTCCAGAGGAAAAGATTTTTTCGTGAAAGTCAGTGTTATTATTGGGATGAACCATATTTGTTTAGGATATGTCTTGATAACATGATCCGGAGATGCGTCCCCGAGATAGAACAATCTTCTGTTTTGCAGGCATGTCACGCTTCAGCATATGGCGGTCACTTTGGAGGAATACGTACAGCTGCCAAAATACTTGAGGCCGGTTTCTATTGGCCGACGGTGTTTAAGGATGCGCACTTGTGGGTGAAAGGTTGCAACGAATGTCAACGCACCGGGAACATCTCCCGGCGTCATGAGATGCTAATGAATCCAATCCAGTAAGTGGAAGTGTTCGATGTCTGGGGAATAGATTTCATGGGACCCTTTATTAGCTCATACGGCAATAAGTACATACTTGTTGCAGTTGACTACGTGTCCAAATGGGTGGAAGCTGCAGCATTACCGACCAATGATGCTAAGGTGGTAATGGGATTTTTGAAGAAGAATATTTTCACCCGGTTCGGGACTCCAAGGGCTATCATTAGTGACGGGGGCACACACTTTTGCAACCGAGCTTTTGAGAAATTATTGGCCAAGTGTGATGTTAAACACCGTGTGGCCACTCCATATCACCCGCAAACTAGCGGACAAGTTGAGGTCTCCAACAGGGAGATAAAAAGTGTACTGACTTAAACATTGAACGCCACAAGAACCGACTGGTCCAGGAAGCTTGATGACGCACTATGGGCATATAGAACAGCATTCAAAACACCCATTGGCATGTCTCCTTGCAAATTGGTGTTCGGAAAAGCTTGTCACTTACCGATTGAATTAGAGCATAAAGCTTGGTGGGCACTGAAACAATTGAATCTCAACTTGGATGAAGCAGGTAAAGCAAGGTTAACTTAGTTGCATGAGTTAGAAGAATTTCGGTATCTGGCATTTGAAAGTACAAGATTGTATAAAGAGAGGATGAAGCGGATCCATGATCAAAATATCGTTGAGCGAAACTTCAAAAACGGGGACAAAGTACTACTATACAATTCAAGATTACGACTGTTCCCAGGTAAATTGAAATCAAGGTGGTCAGGACCTTTCAAGGTAATTGAGGCATTTGAGTCAAGAGCTATGGAAATTCAAGCTATGGATGAATCACGTACATTCAAGGTAAACGGACAGCGGTTGAAACAATACATAGGCCTGGATGACATGGAGGACAAGGTAGAATTGCGGTTGGATGAACCTCAAAGGTCGAGCGAGCCGTAAAATGCGCTAAGTTGAGTCGTGCCACGACGTTAAATCAGGCGCTACGTGGGAGGCAACCCACGGATCTTAGTAGTAAGTAATAAAGTAAAATAAGAAAAAAACAAAAATTTTGCTGAACAGTCGAAAAAAAAACTTTCAGAGAGGGGCACTGTCCGCGGTCCATCCGCGGTCGCGGATGAACCGCGGAAAAATGCCCTCTCTGAACTTTCTCTGTTCGCGGTCCATTCGCGGCCGCGAACCAACCGCGAAAAAATGACCTCTCTGAATCTCGACTGTTCGCGGTCCATCTGCGGCCGCGAACGAACCGTGAACAGTCGCGGTTAGTTCCGCGGTCGGCGAAAATAACAATTTTTTATTTTTATTTTTCTTTTGCCTCCCTTCTTTAAAACCCTAAAATCCTTCCCCCTCTCCCTCACAAACACTCAGCCTCCCCCCCTTCTCCCAATTTCACTCTCTCTCTCTAACTCAAAAACCTCCCCATTCTCTCTACAAATTCCCAAAACCCTCTTCTCCAATTCACCCCATTCCTCCTCCATTACTTCTTCATTGTATTACTTGTAAGTTTCTCTACTTCTCTTCTCTTTTATTTTGTTTTTATGCTTAGTTCTTGATTATTTATTTTGTAGAATTAATTAGATATTGTTAGTTTAAGACACCTCTTGAATATGACTTGGCTTCTTTTGTGCACAATACATGTTTCCATGAATTTTTACTAAGGAACCTTGTCATATAGTTGAAGTTTGGTAAAGAATTGGTTTGTGGGTTTTCAATTGTGTTGTTGATGCTAATTTTATGATTTGGAGACCTAAATAATATGTACACCCTGTATGTTGATTGGTAAGCCAAGTTGGGTAAATTATACTTGGTCATAATGCATTAAAGTAGTTTAGGAGAAATATTGCCCAACTCTTGAATTGGTAGTGGTGTACTTTATTGGGGATGGACTAAGTCAATTGGGTAATATTAGAAGTGTTCAAATAACTAAGTGTGGGGTGCTCAAATAGGCATCTGTAAAATAGTTAGATAAAGAATCTTAATATAGGAGTATGAGGGAATTGCACAAAAGAATGGTCAATTGAGAGTTCTCAAGGATGGCGAAGTCTGAGTAGCCTTCCAATGACTAACGGTTTACAAAATTTTTGGCTATCTTAATTGTGCAGGATCATGGCCCCAAAGAGATCCCGACATGGTGCTAGCTCATCCAGGCAACCGACTTATAACGAGTCTAGGTTTGCTGATGAATGAGCCAAGAATGCATTTCACATTAAAGCAAACAAGAAGTGGCTCCAAGAGGTAGAAGTTGACAGGATAGCTATCCGCACAGAGAAGCCGAAAATTTATGATGAGATTTGGAGGCGCGAGATGGAGTTCCTCTTTGACTCACCTCCTAAGGCGAGCAAGATGCTTGTCTGGGAATTCTATGCCAATGCCCCTTATGCTACGGTCAGAGCAGTTTTCGTCAGAGGTAAGCGGATCAATGCTCATATTCCTACTATTCGACAGGTACTTCGTCTGCCATTGCACACTAGTGATGTTGACTGCTACCATGATAGGCCTGGTGTCACATGGGACATGCTAATAGAGGCCTTATGTGTAGATGGCATCCCAGTATGGATTAGAAATCAAACTCTACACTCTAACTGTTTTACACACACTGCCAAATGTTGGTTCTCCATAATTTGCAACCGTATCTTGCCCTCAAGTAACACCACATATGTTAACTTTAATATGGCTGTTTTGACTTGGTGTCTTGTAACACATCGGGATGTTGATATTGCCCGAGTTATTAGTGATGAGATGGTATTGAGGGGATCCCTCACTGCCAAGGGTTTTTATTACCCATCTCTTGTCACTACGTTGTGTCTCCTCAATCACACCCCAGTTACTGATGCTGACGGTGAGCTATTATCGAAAGCTCCATTTAGAGCTGCTACTATCCGGGTTGGACGAGACACAACCCCTATTGACTTGGATGAGGAGGACGATCATGTACCGGTTGCCTGGGCCAAGCACTCCACGGATTCAGCCGGATCTTCCAGGCCTGCTCCTCGTGGAGCAAGCATGTTTAGGTCCGAGTCCACACGACCTATTCTAAGGTCCATGGAGGAGGAGGTTGCTGATCTGCACACCTCCGTTGATGGCTTACACACACGGCTAGATGCCATGTCCACTAGGCAAGCCCGGTCAGAAAACAGGTTTATGGCATGGTTTAGAGCACTTGGACGAGCATGCCATGTCGACCCATCCACCGTCTCCGACTCCGAGTGAGTCTCAGGTAAGTTTTCTTGCCCCTCTTGTGCTTTAATTTTTAATTATGTCATGGGGACATGACATATTTTTAAGTGTGGGGTGGGTGACTTATCTTGTACATAATGTATACATTAGTATAGTAAGTAATATAAAATAATAAAAACACAAACAATTCATAAAATTTTAAAAACAAAAATCCAAAAATATGAGTAGAGGACTGTTCCTGATGACGGACTATTTAGGACAAGTACTCTTGAGGGAAGTAGTCCACGTAGGAATTTTTCTTTCTTTTATTTTCTTTTTCTAGGTAGTGTATCATCTCCCCCTTGGTTTTTCTTTTGACCACGGTTCTTTTCCAAGGGTTTTTATTGAACCGGGATAGGTAGATTTCCCTTTTCTTAGGATTAGAGGACAAAGGGCAACATGTAACCCCGAATATGCACATTAGAAAAGCGTAAATTGAACTTGAGAATGTATCTTCTAAGCTTGACTGTAGAATCTCAATATGCCTTAAATTTCACAATAATGCTTGCTTGAACATCGATAGGACTTTGTAGATAAACTGGATTCCATATGAGTTGCATGCCATGTGTGTGTGAGGTTTTTACTTACATTGTATGTTGTACATGATGCCTAGAACTTGCCCTGTGTGTTTGCAAAGAGAAATAGAAGTTGTTTGGTTGTAGAAAGGATAGAGGCATTTCTTTGTGTAACCCCATATACCAATAAACATGAATTCACCCATACATTATATCTTAGTTAACTCATTTGAGCTTAAAGCCTATTCTTTGATAACCCTTGAATGTTCTTCAAATTATTGTCCTACTTTACCTCTTAGAAGCACATGTATTATGACGAATATGCAAAAGATTAAGTGTGGGGTGAAGGGAAATTGAAAAGAAAAAAATCAAGAATGAATGTAAAAAAAAAATAGTGAGCTGGGCAAAATAATGTAAATGTATTGCAAAGCAATGAAAAGATGAGCTATATTGAATAAAATCTTAGAAAAGCCAGTTACATCAATAAAAGAAAAAGTGGGGGTAAAAGTGAAGGAAGGTGAAGGTATGTTTATGGGAGACATAAGGAAGTAAACAAAAAGGGAAGTTGTGAAAAAGAAAAGAAAAAGTGCTTAGGGAGGCTAGTCACTATAACCAAAAGTATCCTACCCGTCCCATAGCCTACATTACAACCCTTAAAGACATATTGATCTATGATTGAATAACTCGATTAGTGGAGTATTACACTAGGGGCAAGCCTATGGTGTCTGTATGCATATGAATGTTCTTTGTTGAGAGTGAGTGAATTTTTTCGATATTTATAAGTTCCATGTATTTGAATTGTTAATGTGTGGGAACTTCGCTCAATAAATTTGGTGAGGGCATGTAATTCAAGAGGAAGAAGGTAAATTTGTGTCACGACCCAAACCCTAGTCGTGATGGCGCCCAACACAATGCTAGGCAAGCCCGACCATATTATCCCTTAAACCAGCCAGTTATTAATCAAATTAAACTCAAACAGTAATTAATTATATCAGGTGATAAACGAAATGTAAAACATACAAAATACGGTCCCAACCATATCGTGGTGTCACGAGACTGAGCCTCTACGGAATAGCATCCTAATACAACCAAGTCTAGGCAAATAGGAAATCAACAAGATGATAAAGAAGGAGAAAACAAGCTCTGCGGACGCTGGCAGCTACCTCGTAATCTCCGCAAAAGTAGACAAGGATCAGCAGCTACAATGTCTCAACTGCTCTCGGGCACCTGTGGATCTACACAGAAAGTGCAGGGGAGTGGGGTGAGTATATTTCAACTCAGTGAGTAACAATAATAAATAATAACTGAATGTAAGAAATCCTGTGCTATCACTTAGCAGTTCTAAGGCAACCCTCACAGGTACGTCATCACTATAGTAGTACTCTAATTTCCAATCTACGTTTATCTCTACAAGATTCCACACTGAACTAACCCTCACTCATACCCCTACGGTGTACGGCCATCTCAACATATGAAGACACATACTTATGTCTATAATGTATAAGTATTTAAGTAAATAGTAGGGTATGAATAAGTATAATGCTGCGGCGTGCAGCCCGCTCCAATACATATACCGCTGCGGCGCGCAGCCCGCTCCATTTTACGTCGACGGCGCTCACTGGGGGTGTATACGGACTTCGGAGGGGCTCCCTAGGCCCAAGCACTATTACACTGCAGCGTGCAGCCCGATCCATACATGTATTACTGCGGCATACAGTCCGATCCAATATATATATGTATATATCTCTATACTGCTGCGGCGTGCAACCCGATCCCATCATATACACCAGTGCTCACTGAGAATGTGTGCGGACTCAGACTCCGAAGGGGCTCCTACAGCCCAAGCGCAATAATACTGCGGCGTGCAGTCCGTCCCACATGTATGTTACATGTATATCACATGTATATTACTGCGGCGTGCAGTCCGATCCAATATAGGTATATATATATAATACCTCATAATGGGTCCTCGACCCTATCCCAGTCAATATATGCTTGGCCTCTCAGGCCCAATATAATATATCACAGTGGGTCCTAGACCCTGTCTCAGTCAATATAAACTTGGCCTTTCAGGCCCACTCAACTAGAACAGGGAATTCCACCCTAGATAATCTCTCTCAATGTACACATCTAGTACGGGCTCATATTATGCTATACAGCTAGAGCTACGGCTGAGTGTATGTTTCCAATCACGATATAAGGGTCACCTAGCTCTATAGGTTCCCTAATACTCTACAGATCGGCACAAGGCCCCAAACATGGCTATTAGCCCAATTGTACAGTTATAGTCTCAGTAACAGTCATACAACACAGTATTCTATTAGTCGGGAAGGACTACGTCCAAAGTCCCTAATCACAATGTCACCACGCCCGTCACAAGACGCGTGTCTCAACTCAATATAGCACTGTGAAGTGCTAGTACGAGGTTTCAAACCCTCAGTACATTGTTTACTACTACCACTCACCTCGAACCGGTAGAAGCTCCAATCCGCCTTGCGCTTGCCTCGCAAATCAATCTCCTCGGATGCCAAATCTGCTCAAAATCATAGAGAATGCATCAATATACGCTAATTTCACGAAATTCATTCGAAATAACCCAATTTATATCAAAACCCACAAGTTGTCAAAATCCGACTTTTGGTACACTTGTCGAAAAATTACAAAAATCACATATTCGGAATCCTCATCTCGATACGAGTCTAGGCATATAAAATTTACCAAAATTGGACTTCATTTGCCCACTCAAATCAGTGTTTTTCTTCAATTTAGGCTTAGGACTCAAACCCACCTTAAATCTTCCATTTACAGGGATTTAACCAAGGATTTCATGTTAAAATGATGTAATTAAGCCACAAAACTTACCTCCAACGAATCCCCGATGAATTACCAGCAATTCCCGTGAGTTTCTCTCTCTAGAACTCAAAAATGGCGTCTTGGGTATATGAACCCGCGACTGGTTCTGTTCTGGTTTTAATTTCACTGCCAGAATTATTTCTTCTACGCGATCGCGATCTTCTTCACGCGATCGCGATGCTCAAAATCTTGGCCTCACGCGATCGCGACATCCTTCACGCGATCGCGATGCACAATCCCCCTGCTTCACGCGATCGCGTCCTTCATCCCTGCGATCGCGTAGTACATATTTGCCTGGACCCATTTCTCTTCTACGCGATCGCGTAGATTCACCTGCGATCGCGATGAGCCCCCTTTTAACTCTACGCGATCGCGACTTCTTCCCCTGCGATCGCGATGCCCTAGCCTCCAGCTCTACGCGATCGCATCCCCCTCCCCGCGATCGCGGAGAGCAAATATCTGCTGCGTTTATGACAGCAGCCAGCTTTTCTCTTTTCTTCCAAAAATGGTCCGTTTGGACCCCCGGATTCATCCCGAGACCCCCGGGACCCCAACGAAAACCACCAACGTACTCCAAAACATGATACGAACTTGTTCCAACCATAAAAACACCATACTAAACATCAAAATCACCAATTAACCACGGATTCAAGCCTAAGTTTCTTCAAAACTTTCAAAACTAACATTCAATCCTAAACCCGATCAAACGATGTCCGAATGACCTGAAAATTTGCAGACATATCCAAAATCACATAACGAAGCTACAGAAATTGTCGGAATTCCATTCCGACCCCCGGATCAAAATCTCACCTACCGTTCGGATTTCGCCAAAATTCAACCTTAGCCAATTCAAGCTTAAAACTACACCGGACCTCCGAATTCAATTCCGATTGTTCTCCTAAGTCATAAATGATCCCCCGGAACTAGTCGAATCATCAGAATCCGGTTCCGAGCGCTCTAAGTCAATAGTCAACTCCAGGTTGACTTTCCTTATTCAAGTTTCATTCAAAAAGGCTATATGCCTCATTTTCAATCCAATGCACTCCTAACTCCCCCGATAGACTCTAGCACTGATATAAAAACAGGAAATATGTAATTACAACATAACGGGGTGGAAATTCCCGTGACGACGAGCCAGGTCGTCACATTCTCCCCCTCTTAAGCAAACGCTCGTCCTCGAGCGGGTCAAGAAACATACCTGAAGTCTCAAATAGCTGAGGGTATCTGCTCCGCATCTCCTGCTCAACCTCCCAAGTAGCCTCCTCTACGGGTCGACCTCTCCACTGAACCTTAACTGATGCAACCTCCTTCGACCTCAACTTTCTTACTTGGCGACCCAAAATAGCAATAGGCTCCACGTCATAGGATAGATCACCATCAAGCTGAATGGTACTGAAGTCTAATACATGGGACGGGTCTCCAATGTACTTCCGAAGCATAGACACATGGAATACTGGATGAACGCCGGATAAGCTGGGTGGCAAGGCTAACTCATATGCCACCTCTCCAACTCTCCTGAGTATCTCAAAAGGACCAATGTACCTGGGACTCAACTTTCCTTTCTTCCCGAACCTCATGACACCCTTCATAGGTGAAATCTTCAACAATACTATGTCACCAACCATGAAAGACAACTCTCGAACTCTACGGTCCGCATAACTCTTCTGACGAGACTGTGCTGTGCGAAGCCTCTCCTGGATCAACTTTGCTCTATCCAGAGCATCCTGAACTAAATCGGTCCCTATCAATCTAACCTCACCAGGCTCAAACCATCCGACGGGAGATCTACACCGTCTGCCATACAATGCCTCGTACGGGGCCATCTGAATACTCGACTGGAAGCTGTTGTTGTAGGCAAACTCAGCAAGTGGTAAGAATTCATCCCACGAACCACCAAAGTCAATCACACATGCTCGCAACATATCCTCCGGGATCTGAATAGTACGCTCAGACTGCCCGTCTGTCTGGGGGTGAAATGCTGTACTCAACTCGACCCGCGTACCCATCTCTCGCTGAAATGCTCTCCAAAATTGAGAAGTGAACTGAGTGCCTCTGTCAGATATGATAGACACTGGGACCCCATGCAACCTGACAATCTCCCGAATAAAGATCGATGCCAACCGCTCCGATGAGTAAGTAGTACTAACTGGGATGAAATGTGTGGACTTAGTCAGCCGATCAACAATCACCCATACAGAATCAAACTTCCTCGCTGTCCGAGGGAGCCCAGAGTAACAAAATCCATGGTGATCCTCTCCCATTTCCACTCGGGAATAACCATACGTTGAAGAACACCGCCCGGTCTTTGATGCTCATATTTGACCTGCTGGCAATTGAGGCACTTAGATACATGCCTAACAATATCCATCTTCATTCTCCTCCACCAGTAGTGTTGTCTCAAGTCTTGGTACATCTTTGCGGCACCTGGTGAATAGAGTACCGCGAACCGTGTGCCTCCTCAAGTATCAACTCCCGCAAACCATCAACATTGGGCACGCATATACAGCCCTGCATCCTTAGAACACCACCACTGTCGATAGTCACATCTCTAACATCATTATGCTGCACTCTGTCCTTAAGGACAAGCAAATGTGGGTCATCATACTGTCACTCCCTGATGCGATCATATAAGGAAGATCGAGAAACAACACAAGCCAACACCCGACTCGGCTCCGAAATATCTAATCTCACTAGCCGATTGGCTAGGGCCTGAACATCATAAGCAAATGGCCTCTCCCCAACTGGGATGAAAGCTAAGCTGCCCATGCTAACCGCCTTCCGACTCAAGGCATCGGCCACCACATTGGCCTTCCCCGGATGATACAAAATAGTGATATCATAGTCCTTAAGCAATTCCAACCACCTCCGCTGTCTCAAATTAAGGTCCTTCTGTCTGAATAAGTGCTGAAGGCTGCGATGATCCGTGAACACCTCACAGGAGACACCATACTGGTAATGCCTCCAAATCTTCAAAGCATGAACTATGGGCTGCTAGCTCCAAATCATGAACGGGGTAGTTCTTCTCGTGGGGCTTCAATTGACGAGAAGCATAAGCAATGACCCTACCCTCCTGCATCAACACACGACCAATGCCCACTCCTGAGGCATCACAATATACAGTATAAGAATCTGAAGCTGTCGGTAGAATCAAGGCCGGTGCTGTGGTCAGTGCTGTCTTGATCTTCTGAAAGCTCTCCTCGCACTCCTCGGACCATAAGAAAGGAACACCCTTCTGAGTCAATCTAGTCAAGGGTGAAGCAATAGAAGAGAACCCCTGAACGAATCGGTGATAATACCCTGCCAATCCCAGAAAGCTACGGATCTCAGTAACTGAGGTCGGTCTGGGCCAACTCTGCACTGCCTCGACCTTCCTCGGATCTACCTGAATACCATCACAGGACACCACGTTTCCTAAGAATGCCACGGACTCAAGCCAGAACTCACATTTGGAGAACTTGGCATACAGCTTCTCCTCTCTCAATCTCTGCAACACAATACTCAAGTGCTGAGCATGCTCCTCCTGGCTACGAGAGTAGACTAGTATGTCATCAATGAACACGATCACAAATGAATCAAGATACGGCCTGAATACGTTGTTCATCAGATGCATAAATGCTGCTGGGGCGTTGGTCAGCCCAAAAGACATCACAAGGAACTCATAGTGACCATATCTGGTCCTGAATGCAGTCTTCATAATGTTGGACTCTCTAATCTTCAGCTGATGGTAGCCCGAATGAAGATCAATCTTCGAGAACACCCTAGCTCCCTGGAGCTGATCAAATAAATCATCGATACGAGAAAGAGGATACTTATTCTTCATTGTTACTTTGTTTAGCTGCCTATAGTCAATACACATCCTCATAGATCCGTCCTTCTTCTTAACAAACAGGACCGGTGCACCCCACGGCGACACACTCGGCCGAATGAACCCCTTATCTAGGAGTTCTGGAGCTGCTCCTTCAATTCCTTCAACTCAGCTGGTGCCATACGATACGGAGGAATAGAAATAGGCTGAGTGCCTGGCACCAAATCGATTACCAAAATCAATATCCCTGTCCGGCGGCATGCCCGGCAGGTCTGAGGGAAACACATCAGGAAAGTCTCGCACAATGGGAACAGAATCAATACTGGGAGTCTGGGCCTCGACCTTCCGCACAAATGCTAAATAAGAGAGACATCCCTTCCCAACCATTCGTTGGGCCTTGAGGAAAGATATTACCCTGCTAGGTACATACTCAGTCGTGCCTCGCCACTCGATCCTCTGAATGCCCGGCATAGCCAAAGTGACTGTCTTAGCATGACAGTCCAGAATAGCATGACATGGAGATAGCCGGTCCATGCCCAATATAACATCAAAATCAATCATGCTGAGAAGCAACAGGTCTACTCGGGTCTCCAGACCTCCAATAGTGACCAAACAGGACCGGTATACATGGTCCACAACAATAGTATCCCCTACCGGGGTAGATACATGCACTGCAGCTCAAGACTCCCTCGGGTCGTGCCCAAATGAGGAGCAAAATATGTAGACACATAAGAATAAGTAGAACCGGGATCAAACAATGCTGAGGCATCTCTGTGGCAGACTGAAATAATACCTGTAATGACATCATCAGAAGCAACAGCCTCAGATCGGCCCTGAAAAGCATAGCATCTAGCCTGACCGCCTGATCGGCCTCCCCCTCGAGGGCGACCCCTAGCTGACTGACCCTCACCCCTAGCTGGCGGGGCGGGTGCTGAAGTAGAAGGACCAGATGACGAGGGCTGCCCGCTCTGCTGATAAGACCTGGAAACAAGACGGGGACACTCTCTACGGTGGTGCCCAAACTCTCCGCACTCATAGCAACTCCCCGGTGCTGGGGGCTGAGACTGATAAGGACCCCTAGCGCTGGAGTGGCCAGCTGATGAACTAGGCCGAGATGAACCCTGAGCAGATGGGGCCTGTGAAGAACTCTGAGCTGGCATGGCACTAAGAGATGGCTGGCTCTGGTGCGAACCCTGATAATCCTGTCTAGGAGACCATCTGCGACGATCTGAGCGTCTCGACTGCGAAGACCTGAAAGAGCGACCTCGGCTCTGCTGACTCTGGCCTCTGGTCTGAGTGCCACTGGAACTAGCTGCTCCTCGAGGCCTCTTGGCCTCCCTCTCATCCCGCTCCCTGCGACGATCTGTCTCAATGTCGCGAGCAATATCCACGGCATCCTCAAATGTACGACTCAAAACCCTCTCCCGAGTCATCAGAATACGAATGGGATAAATGAGGCCGTCCACGAAGCGCCCAATCCTCTCTCTGTCGGAATGAACCAACCACGGTGCATATCTGGACAACTCTGTAAATCTGATCTCATACTCTGACACTGACATGTCCCCCTGACGGAGACCCTCAAACTGCCTACGCATCTCCTCTCTCTGAGATCGAGGCACCCATTTCTCCAAAAACATAGTGGAGAACTCCGGCCATGATAGTGGTGCTGCCCCTGCCGGCCTGCGGCGCTCATAAGCCTCCCACCAAGCGAAGGCTGGCCCCTGAAACTGAAAGGTAGTGAATGATACCCCACTGGACTCCAAGATCCCTGCCGTACGAAGCATCCGACGACACTTATCCAGAAAACCTTGGGCGTCCTCGCCTGGAGCACCAGTGAACACTGGAGGAGATAATCTGGTGAACCTCTTGAGACGACGCTGCTCATCGTTTGTCATAGCTGGGACCCCGTCCCCCTGAATCTGATCTGCTGGCTGAACCGGTACCACAGGCTGAACTGGAGGAGCCTCTGGTGTCTGTAAGCCCTGCACTCCTGGCTCTGGAGTGCGTGCTGCGGGGTCTGATGACCACCCCCGATCCCTGATGCAGCTGCTGCGGTAGTAACCGAAACCGCCTGTGCTAGGCCAGTGCAAACTGCTAGTATCCGGGCCAGGGTCTCCTGTAGACCCGGAATGACAATGGGCACAGCTGGTGCCTGGCACTGCCTCAGCTGCCCTAACTCCGCCACGACCACAGTCGCGTCCACGACCTCTAGCAGGTGGTAGTGGTGGTCGTCCTCCACGTCCGGATGATCGAGTTCTCGCCATATGCGAGAGAATAGAATGTCAAAGTTCAGATCAAGTCAAAAGTAATCGCACGACAAGAATTCCAAGAATTGAAACTTTTCCTAAAAAGGTTTGCAGCCTCCCGAGGATAAGTACAGGCGTCCCCTGTACCGATCCACGAGACTCTACTAAACCGGATCATGACTCGCGAGACCTGTTAACCTAGGCTTCGATACCAACTTGTCACGACCCAAACCCTAGTCGTGATGGCGCCCAACACAATGCTAGGCAAGCCCGACCATATTATCCCTTAAACCAGCCAGTTATTAATCAAATTAAACTTAAACAGTAAATGATCACATCAGGTGATAACCGAAATGTAAAACATACAAAATACGGTCCCAAACATATCGTGGTGTCACGAGACCGAGCCTCTACAGAATAGCATCCTAATACAACCAAGTCTAGGCAAATAGGAAATCAACAAGATGATAAAGAAGGAGAAAACAAGCTCTGCGGACGCTGGCAGCTACCTCGTAATCTCCGCAAAAGTAGACAAGGATCGGCAGCTAAAATGTCTCAACTGCTCTCGGGTACCTGTGGATCTGCACAGAAAGTGCAGGGGAGTGGGGTGAGTATATTTCAACTCGGTGAGTAACAATAATAAATAATAACTGAAGGTAAGAAATCCTGTGCTATCACTTAGCAGTTCTAAGGCAACCCTCACAGGTACGTCATCACTATAGTAGTACTCTAATTTCCAATCTACGTTTATCTCTACAAGATTCCACACTGAACTAACCCTCACTCGTACCCCTACGGTGTACGGCCATCTCAACATATGAAGACACATACTTATGTCTATAATGTATAAGTATTTAAGTAAATAGTAGGGTATGTATAAGTATAATGCTGCGGCGTGCAGCCCGCTCCAATACATATACCGCTGCGGCGCGCAGCCCGCTCCATTTTACGTCGACGGCGCTCACTGGGGGTGTATACGGACTTCGGAGGGGCTCCCTAGGCCCAAGCACTATTACACTGCAGCGTGCAGCCCGATCCATACATGTATTACTGCGGCATACAGTCCGATCCAATATTTATATGTATATATATTTATACAGTTGCGGCGCGCAGCCCCATCCCATAATATACACCAGTGCTCACTGAGAATGTGTGCAGACTCAGACTCCGAAGGGGCTCCTACAGCCCAAGCGCAATAATACTGTGGCGTGCAGTCCGTCCCACATGTATGTTACATATATATCACATGTATATTACTGCGGCGCGCAGTCCGATCCAATATAGGTATATATATATAATACCTCATAATGGGTCCTCGACCCTATCCCAATCAATATATGCTTGGCCTCTCAGGCCCAATATAATAAATCACAGTGGATCCTAGATCCTGTCTTAGTCACTATAAACTTGGCCTTTCAGGCCCACTCAGCTAGAACAGGGAATTCCACCCTAGATAATCTCTCTCAATGTACACATCTAGTACGGGCTCATATTATGCTATACAGCTAGAGCTACGGCTGAGTGTATGTTTCCAATCGCGATATAAGGGTCATCTAGCTCTATAGGTTCCCTAATACTCTACAGATCACCACAAGGCCCCAAACATGGCTATTAGCCCAATTGTACAGTTATAGTCTCAGTAACAGTCATACAACACAGTATTCTATTAGCCGGGAAGGACTAAGTCCGAACCCCTAATCACAATGTCACCACACCCGTTATAGAACGTGTGTCTCATCTCAATATAGCACTGTAAAGTGCTAGTACGGGGTTTCAAACCCTCAGTACATTATTTACTACCACCACTCACCTCGAACCGGTAGAAGCTTCAATCCGCCTTGCGCTTGCCTCGCAAATCAATCTCCTCGGATGCCAACTCCGCTCAAAATCATAGAGAATGCATCAATATACGCTAATTTCACGAAATTCATTCGAAATAACCCAATTTATATCAAAACCCACAAGTTGTCAAAACCCGACTTTTGGTACACTTGTCGAAAAATTACAAAAATCACATATTCGGAATCCTCATCTCGATACGAGTCTAGGCATATAAAATTTACCAAAATCGGACTTCATTTGCCCACTCAAATCAGTGTTTTTCTTCAATTTAGGCTTAGGGCTCAAACCCACCTTAAATAACCAAGTAATAATGCAATAAGGATGTCACGCCCCAAATCGAGGGACATGACCGGCGCCTGACCGGGTTGCCCCAGTCAAGCGGACCTGGGTGCCTTTCATTCCCACGCGTTACCCCTGTGTTGACTGTTACTCATTAACCAAAATATCTTACCAACAATGACTGATTTCATAATGCATAAACATAACCATGTGATTTATTTACTAACAAGTTCATAATTTATATTTACAACGCCCCATACATATACATAGGCCACAATCCCACAGTTTACATGTCTACAGAGCCTCTAGGATACAAAAGGGAAATACAATACTTGCCGGTAACAAGGCTCCAGCTATACCTTACAACCAAAATGAAATCCAAACCGAGTGGCATGAACCACACAAGGCCCCGGGGAAGAAAGGGGCTCACCAAAATGGGCAGTGGAAGGAGAAGGATACTACTGCCGATGAGCTGAAGTGCCTGCTACTGATCCACCTACAATCATAACACGAATGTAGCGCCCCCGGCAAAAGGGACGTCAGTACACTTGAATTGTACTGGTATGTATGGACAAACTTTGTCCCAAGTAAACTCAAGCCATTAAATTACATCAACAATTTATTAAGCCAGCCAACCATGTTTCCACATTTTTCCTCATTTCAAATAATTCTCACACAAAGCACTTTCTACAACCAACCAATTTTAACAATAACCAATCAATCACGTAAAGCACAAGTAGTCAAACAAAGGGGCAATCAGTGCCCCACAGGTTGCAAACTCTCCTGTTGTCTCCTTTCACAATTTCACATTATTGATTTATGTATCAATTTTTAATAGCGATTTCGATCGCTTTCCATCCTTATTGCCCCTGACCACCCTTATTACCTCGGCCACCCTTATCACCCCAACCCACACCTTATTTCACCACGTCGTGGCGCGCGACACGACCCCGCCTTACAGTTGAAAACACAACAATTTCAAACAGCAGATAAGGTACTACACACAATTTCAACAAGTTCAAATAAGCAACTTGCACATTGTTTCATGTTCTCAATTACTTCTCAAGCCAATATCACAACCAAGTTACAATGTTTCCACATTCAATAATATTCACACATGTATATTCAACAATTTTCCATAATTCAAGTGTTTCATCTCTTTCCACAATAAACCAATTCTCAAGTGTTTCGATTTCTTTTCCACAAGGTGCCATATAGGCCATCATAATCATTATTCACAAATTCTTTACCCAATTCAACTCTCATTTACCTTTCGGCTCATATTTCATACCACAACACTCATAGTTCAACAACAACTTTGAATATCCAACAACAACATCAAATAATCACATACGATTTCTCAAATCAACACATGCCAAACAATTTTACACATAAGGGGCGATTTCACAAGAATCAAAATTAGCCATACATACCTGGTGATGAGTTTTCTTCCATTAACTTCCTACTTTATGCTTACCCAAGCTATCTTACTCTTGCCAACCTTGTTCTTGAAGACTCTTACTTCTACTCACTTCTTTTTACTAGAAATCAAGTTCAATAATCATGCATGAGTGTAAAAATTCTATTTTTAAAAGCTATTATATGCAAACCTCTCTTTACCCAATTAAAACTGAAAATCAAAGAAAATAGTTAGGGTTTTTACCTTGAAAATATTGGGGAAGTTGAATCCTTGCCCTAGGATCCCTTGGAATTAAAATGATTGGAACAATCCTTGAAGATGCAAGATTTCTCTCTCTAAAAACCCTCTCTTCTCTCTCTAATTTTGGTGAGGTGATATGATAAAAATGAAGAAGAAAGGTGTTATATTAAAGAAGAGATCGGGTCAAAATGTTACAAAATCTGGGCCGGGGTCGAATATTATGCGGTCACTATGCGATCGCAGAACACACATGCGGTCCGCAAAGTGACCGCAAAATGGCCTCAAAAATTACAAGTTTATGTTAAGGAATGCGGCCGGAATGCGGTCCGCATGTTTGATCTGCGGTCGCAAAATGCACCGCAGATTTGACATGCGATCGCATATCGACCGCACATTTGACGGATTTTGAGAAACTCTCTGGAACGATTTGCGGTCAGAATGCGGTCCGCATGTTGATTCTGCGGTCGCATTCTTGACCGCATATTTGACACTTTTTCGGAAAAATTATTTCTCTACATTTTTGAAACTTAAATCATTTCCAAGGGTCCGAACACATTATTCGGACCATGACACCACATCTACTAGGTTTTATGCACAAAAATTTTACGGGGCCTTACAATTTCATGTTAAAATGATGTAATTAAGCCACAAAACTTACCTCCAACGAATCCCCGATGAATTACCAGCAATTCCCGTGAGTTTCTCTCTCTAGAACTCAAAAATGGCGTCTTGGGTATATGAACCCGCGACTGGTTCTGTTCTGGTTTTAATTTCACTGCCAGAATTATTTCTTCTACGCGATCGCGATCTTCTTCACGCGATCGCGATGCTCAAAATCTCGGCCTCACGCGATCGTGACATCCTTCACGCAATCGCGATGCACAATCCCCCTGCTTCACGTGATCGTGTCCTTCATCCCTGCGATCGCGTTGTACATATTTGCCTGGACCCATTTCTCTTCTACGCGATCGCGTAGATTCACCTGCGATCGCAATGAGCCCCCTTTTAACTCTACGCGATCGCGACTTCTTCCCCTGCGATTGCGATGCCCTAGCCTCCAGCTCTACGCGATCGCATCCCCCTCCCCGCGATCGCGGAGAGCAAATGTCTGCTGCGTTTATGACAGCAGCCAGCTTTTCTCTTTTCTTCCAAAAATGGTCCGTTTGGACCCCCGGATTCATCCCGAGACCCCCGGGACCCCAAAGAAAACCACCAACGTACTCCAAAACATGATACGAACTTGTTCCAACCATAAAAACACCATACTAAACATCAAAATCACCAATTAACCACGGATTCAAGCCTAAGTTTCTTCAAAACTTTCAAAACTAACATTCAATCCTAAACCCGATCAAACGATGTCCGAATGACCTGAAAATTTGCAGACATATCCAAAATCACATAACGAAGCTACAGAAATTGTCGGAATTCCATTCCGACCCCCGGTTCAAAATCTCACCTACCGTTCGGATTTCGCCAAAATTCAACCTTAGCCAATTCAAGCTTAAAACTACACCGGACCTCCGAATTCAATTCCGATTGTTCTCCTAAGTCATAAATGATCCCCCGGAACTAGTCGAATCATCAGAATCCGGTTCCGAGTGCTCTAACTCAATAGTCAACTCCAGGTTGACTTTCCTTATTCAAGTTTCATTCAAAAAGGCTATATGCCTCATTTTCAATCCAATGCACTCCTAACTCCCCCGATAGACTCTAGCATTGATATAAAAACAGGAAATATGTAATTACAACATAACGGGGTGGAAATTCCCGTGACGACGAGCCAGGTCGTCACAATTTGCAAGTTTTTGGTAATAAGTAGAGTAAGTAATAATGTGCGGGCATGAGAATTTACGGTTAGGTAAAGATTGTGCATATCTTAGGTTGTTCATGTATAATAGCTTTTGTGACATATTTTGGGGGAGACAGATTCTTGTTAATTGGCCTAAAGTGTGATTAAAGATTGCTCGAGGATGAGCAAAGGTATAAGTGTGGGGTATTGATAATAGGTGAATTTGACTATAATTATACTCTAAATAATCACACTTTGTTATGGTATTTATGTTGCTTATGAGGACAAAATGCTTTGATTAGTGTTTGTTTGTGTGTTGTAGGTACATGTGATGCAATGGATGCTAAGAGGAGTATTTTGAAGTCATATGTGGATGAAAAGGCCAAGAAAAGAGCTAAGGTGAAAAGAGCTGGAAGAAGCAGTCAAAAATACGCAGCACTGTTCATCCGCAGTTCACTCGCGGCCGCGGATGAACCGCGAATAATGAAGCCTTCTGAAGTTTGTCTGTTCGCGGTCCACTCGGGACCAAAAACGAACCGCGGAAGGCGCCGCAACAGTTATCCCAATTGTACTCAAACTTAGTTTTTAGCCCTAGAAACCTCTATATAAACTCCTATTTTGCCCCATAGAGGCATGTTGTCTTTAATTCACTACTTTTGCATGATATTTAGTAAGAGAGAATCCTCTAAAACTCCTTCTTTTATTTTATATCATGTATTTCTTTATGATTTCAATTATTATTATTGTTTCTTCAAGCATGAGTAACTAAATTATTTTCTAAGGTTTTGATGGAACCTATTGAGTGATGAACTTATCGTTTATGTGATTACAAATTGTGACTTAGATTTCTATTTGTTCAACTTCATTCTTGTTGTAGTTAATTGGTAGGATCCCCAATTAGTTGTGCCTATTTAGTGTGCATAACTTGGAAAAGAGTGCATATTTAGGTTTATTGTTGAACAACACCACACCAAGGTTATTGGAGGAATCTATAACTTTAGGCGTAAAGACGGGGTTAGGAATAACGAAGTCTTGGGTGCAATCTTAAGTGAACTATTCAAATTAAAGCTAGCTAGGGTAGCTAGGGAGAGTGCACTAGTAAATTATTGTAATTGCTCGGGAGAGGGTTACGATACACATAGCCTTCATGATTGATAGAATATATTAACAATTTGTATGAGCATAACGATAAGGGATTCCATCAATAGGGGAAATCAATGCCTTAGTCCTTCTCATAATATTCTTTTTACTCTACATGAAATTCTTTCTTCCAAGCATTCTTACTTATTGCAATGTAGATATTCAAAAATCACACAAAGATATATTCAAAGTTTGGGAACTTGATTCGGAAGTACTTTTGGGGTTGTGATAGTTGCAATTGGTAGGTTAATTCTCTGTGGGATCGATCTTGGACTTATTAGACCAAGTTATATTGACTATGACCGTTGCTTGGACGTGAATCAGTGATGCCGTGCAACTATTTGCTATTTCATTGACTTGAAATTACTTGTTTCTCATTATACTTGTTTTTCCTTGTTGATTTAATAACTGTTGTTAACTGTTGAGTTCTTTTGTGACATTCCTTGTTGCGTTGTTACTTGGTTCTTTCTCGTTATCTTGTGGTGTACATATATATAGAACTGCACATGTTTATGTGGGTGTCTGGTCCTAGGCTTGTCACTACTTCGCCAGGATAGGCCAGGCACTTACCAGCACATGGGGTTGGTTGTGCTGATATTGCACTTCTATGCGTTTTTGTACAGGTCCATGTTTCGATCAGGAGAAGCAGCAGTAGATCTTTGGCGTGGAAAGTTGAGCATATTGAGACCGAGGTAGCTTGCAGGCGTCCGCAGGCCCGGCGTCTCTTCCTTTTATTTTTGTTATTAGCTGTGGTCTCCTTGATCCGAGGCAAACAAATTATGTTATATTTCTTTCAGACCTTTATGTGTAGTATTCAGTAGTAGTTCGTGAGTTGGTGACTCCAAGTCTTGGGTAGAGGATTTCAGTATTGTTTTACCTTGAAACTGCTTATCTCTATTTTTATAAAGCCTTCCGCATTTACTTAATTAAGGTTATGGTTTTGGTTGATAAATTGAATATAAAATATTGCTAAAAATAGGATAGTGTGAATAAAGTGGCTTGCCTAGCTACCACGAGTAGGCGCCATCACGATTCCGATGCTGTTGGGGAAAAATCCGTGTCGTGACAAGTAAATCGAGGCAACATAGAATGAGGTTTTCAAGGCCTCGGAAGTGCGGAAAATATGTATGTATGTGTGTGTGTATATATATATATATATATATATATATTTAAGATCTTATATAAATTTTTCTTTTAAAAATGACTAGAAATATTTGGAATACTCTTATGTGATATATTATTTAATAGAGTATGAAGTGCTTCATATTTATTAACCTTAAATAATGAGTTGTATGATCACTATCTTATCAAATGTTACTGAAATGCGTCAATCGCTTTGTTATTCCATATTCACGTGTTAAGATCTATTATTTTTTATATCTTTTTCGAATTTGAAGTGATTGTTATTATTTAGGTATCGTATTGATTTTTATGTTTAATTACTAAATTCGATTAACCTTAAAAGTGTACATCAACAAAAATAATAATTGTTAGACAACTAAAAAGATAAATATCATGTGTTACCCATTCAACTTGGCACCATTTTTCATTTTGGCACTCTATCTCTACCTTGTTCCATTTTGGCCCTTCAACTCTATTCTATATGTTCCATTTTGGCCCTCTAACTCTATTTCTTATGTTCCACTTTAACACAAAAGCTAAAATTAGTGTAAAAAATATAGCATGTGTGTATACACAAATCTGAGGTGTAATAAATATCCAATTAAATGTTGTCACCTGGTTTTTTATCCATATCAAACGGATCAATACTAAAAACTTGAACCCGACCATATTTTTAGCAATTTATTTCATCTAAACGGGCTAGTATGAAATCGGCGGATGAAAGGTTTGGAACTTAGAGAATGAAGATGGGGCAATAGTGGATGAAAAAATACGGTCAGGTTCGGGTACTTTAGTATTGACCCATTTTACATGGATGAAAAAAATAAGGCGGCAACATTTAATTGAATATTATTACACCTCATATTTGTATACACACGCGCTATATTTTTTGTACTGATTTTTAACTTTTGTGTTATAGTGAAACATAAGAAATAGAGTTGGAGGGCCAAAATGGAACATATAAAATAGTGTTGAAGGGCCAAAATGGAACAAGGCATATATACAGTGCCAAAATGAAAAATTGAGCCAAGTTGGGTGGGTTGTAGATGTATTTGGCCAATATTTTAATAGATAATATGTTTGTCAAGTTTTTAAATTTTGTACAATACATAATTTACTTATAAAAATTTTTAAAAACTAAGATTGAAATAATATTTAAGTAACAAAAATTCGAAAACGCGATAAAACCTAACCAAATCAAACTAATATATTGGTTTGATTTGGTTTTGATAAAAATCGAACCAACCCGGTGCATGTACACCCCTAGTAGAAAGATTAACAAAATTCGAGTACAAAAAATGTATAAGAAAAAAATAGATAAATTTTTATAAAGCACTATGTTTATGTTGTAATTAGACATCTATATATACTATTTGCTATATTACATATTACAGATATCTTTTATGCGGTTATAAGATGTATTTAAGCTATTGTATTCATGAATATAATAGCAAAAATAGGCGTGAATCAAGGAAGTCCGGCTAATCAGTTTTTGTATTCATAGAGTGAAATATGGAATTATAGCTAGATATTATTGTATTCTAGTGTATTCACGGCATGAAAATAGAGGATTACACTATTTTTAAAACGGAAAGTGAATCAATTAACATAATAGACTCCTAATATAACTCAACAAACTCAATTATAACACACAAATTTTATATTTTCAATTATAAAAAAGACACTCAATCGAAACATACCCAAGAAATATAGCAATCTTCAGAGAAATTATATAATACATCCTATTACATAAATTATACATTAATTAAAAATATATATGAATATATTCATGGCATATAGCGAGACAGTGAATGTAATGAAATACACAGAATACAGTGGGATATATTGCAATACAATGAGAA
Source organism: Nicotiana noctiflora (assembly GCA_032618575.1). Classification (NCBI taxonomy): domain Eukaryota; kingdom Viridiplantae; phylum Streptophyta; class Magnoliopsida; order Solanales; family Solanaceae; genus Nicotiana; species Nicotiana noctiflora. The sequence goes on along the minus strand of JASVEL010013467.1, from coordinate 19,470 downwards.
ATAAAGACAGCGAATAAAATAATATAAATGGAAAACAACGAGATACATTAAATTACAATGAAAAAAAAACAAAAATACAATGAAATACATAAAAATACAGCGTGATACATTGACAAAATATTTAACAATATTAACAAAAAATCAAGTTGCTCAATCCCAAAATCTGTCATATTTGTTCAATGAACAAGCCCTAATTTCCGGCAAATTCGCTGTCAAGCAAAAACCTTGAATCTCACTGTTCACACGCCGTCGTCGACCGGAGGCTTCATCTCCTTTGGATTCAATTTCGGTTCTAAAAATTAGCATCAGTACTTGGGGACCCATGATCGTCTTGTCAGATGAGGCATCCATAGCCGCACGACCATTTTTCTTATTCTTTATTTTGTTCTTCGTCATAGCTATGCGAATAGGGAGCCGTAAGGATTTCTTCTGCAATTGTAATTGCAATGGAAGGGTTTAGATTTTAATCCTTTCTCTGCAAATAACTGGATTAGATTGTTTAGTTTGGTTAATAATTGTTGATAAATTGATCCTTCAGTTAATGACTACGGTGAGTGAAGAAATTGTAGAGCTTTATATGTGAAATCTAAGGTAAAAGTTGTATCAAAGTAGAGAGAGAAAGAAAATACTGTAACTAAATATTGTATTTAGTGTCTTAGGAGTAGAAGGTAGCTAAAATTAGATATTTTGCTAAAAATATTTAAAGGTATCTATAGAATATAATTTTTCTAAATGATATTTATTTAAAATAAATATGGTGTTAATCTTTGATATAGAAGATAAAAATTCCAAAAACAAAATGGCAACTTAATGGGCTTATATATGGTGCAGACATACCCATTGGGCCATTATGTGAATTGTAAGCAAGTAATTTTTGCCATATGAGAATTACTCCCAAAAAATTCAAAATAAAATAATTTTTTTAGTTTGTTTGCAATTGTAGTGAATTTAGTGTCATTTTTTGTGTGCATGTTTATTTGTTAAATTAATCAAAAAAATATGTCGCATTTGTATTTTGGATTTAATTATACAATTAGGAATAATTAATTTTATCTTACAAAATGAAAATCACAAAAATAGGCATCTTTTGCATTTTAGCCTCTAATGTCCAAATTGTGTGATTGTATTTTAATTGTCATTTAAATTTAGGTGACAATTATTATTATGAGTTACTTAGTATTTTAAGATAATTTTAGTTTTTATAAATTAATCTTAGTATTTTGGTTTTATTAATTAGGAAGTTGAATAATGGAGAAGAACAAAATAGAAAAAAAATTGGATTGGGCCATTTTGCAAATTAAGTTACAAGCCCAAACCAAAGCACCTTTACCCAACCCAAAACCCCTTGGCCCAAAAAAAAAAGAAAATTTCAGATTTTTAACCAGAAAATAATCATAATCACATAACATAAAGCAGTGGGAGGCAAGGAAATTAAGGAAGAAAACAAGGAGATCAAAACATGGATTAGTGGATTTTCTTTTAAATTAAAAAAATATTTTCTATTTAACAAAAAATCTAAAATTTTTCGAAATTCTTGCCTATAAATTGAAGAGAAGATTTATGAAAAGGGGTGGAAAAAAGAGAGGAAAAAATAGGAGGAGAAGAAAAATAAGAAAAAAAGAGAGTAGTATACACTCGATATACACTCTGGATACAGAAGTGTCACGACCCAAACCCCGGTCGTGATGGCGCCCAAAACAATGCTAGGCAAGCCCGACCGTATCATCTCTTCATCCAGCCAATTATTAATTCCAATTGATCAAATTAAACTTAAACACCAAGTGATCATATCAAATGATAAGCGTGATAGTAAAAACATACAAAATACGGTCCCAACCATATCGTGGTGTCACGAGTTTGATCCTCTACAGAATAAACATCCTAATACAAATAAGTCTAGGAAAAATGAAAACAACAAGATGATAAGGAAGGAGAAAATAGGCTCTGCGGACGCCGGCAGCTACCTCGTAGTCTCCGCAAAAGTAGATAATGACCAGCAGCTACAATATCTCAACTGCTCTCGGGCACCTGTGGATCTGCACAAAAAGTGCAGGGGAGTGGGGTGAGTATATTTCAACTCAGTGAGTAATAATAATAAACAATAACTAAAAGTAAGAACTCCTGTGCTATCACTAAACAGTTCTAAGGCAATCCCCCACCGGTAAGTCATCATTATGGTAAGTGCTCCGATCATCAGTCCACATCTACCTCGACAAGGTCCCACACTGATCGGACCCTCACTCGTACCACTATGGTGTACAGTCACCTCAATACATGGAGATATCTACATATGTCTATAAGGTATAAGTATTTAAGCATGTATAAGGGTTTGAGTAAGTATAATGCTGCGGCGTGCAGCCCGCTCCAATACATATACCGCTACGGCACACAACCCGCTCCATTTAACATCGACGATGCTCACTGGGGGTGTGTACAGACTTTGGAGGGGCTCCCTAGGCCCAAGCGCTATGATACTACGGCGTGCAGCCCGATCCACACAAATATTACTATTGTATGCATATATATATATATATATATATATATATATATATATATATATATATATATATATATATATATATATATACTATACTACTGCTGCGGCGTGCAGCCCGATCCCATAATATACACCAGCGCTCACCGAGAATGTGTGCAGACTCAGACTCCGAAGGGGCTCCTACAGCCCAAGCACAATAATACTACGACGTGAAGTCCGATCCACATGTATATTACTACGGCGTGCAGTCCGATCCAATATATATATTTACTGGTACGGCGTGCAGCCCGATCCAATATATAGGTATATAGGTGTATATATATAATATAGGTATATATATATACGATACCTCATAATGGGTCCTCGACCCTGTCCCAATTAGTTCAGGATTGGCCTTTCAGGCCCACTCAGCTAAATCAGGGAATTTCCACCCTAAGTAATCTATCTCTCACAGTACACATCTAGTACTGGCTCTTAGTAGGCTATTCAGCTAGTTTTATGGCTGAGTGTAGGTTTCTAACACGATATAAGGGTCACAAAGCTCTACAGGTCCCCTAATGATCTACAGATCAGCACATGGCCCCAAACATGGCTACTAGCCCATTTACACAGATATAGTCTCATTATCAGTCATAATACACCGTATACTATTAGCCGAGAAGGACCAAGTCCATGTCCCCAATCACAATGTCACCACGAGACGCGTGTCTCATCTCAACATTGCAATGTGAAGTGCTAGTGCAGGGTTTCAAACCCTCAGTACATTATTTACTACTACCACTCACCTCGAACCGGTAGAAGCCTCAGTCCGTCTTGCGCTTGCCTCGCAAATCAATCTCCTCGGTTGCCGAATCTGCTCAAAATCAATGATAATACATCAATATATGCTAAATTCACGTAACCCATTCGAAATAACCCAAATTGTATCAAAACCCACAAAGTTGTCAAAACCTGACTTTTGGTGCGCTTCTCTAAAAATTATAAAAGTTACATATTCGGAACTCTCGTCTCAATACGAGTCTATGCATATAAAGTTTTCCAAAATCGGACTTCGATTGCCCACTCAAATCGACAATTTACCAAAACCCTGGCTTACGCTAAATTTCCTCACAATTTGATCCAATTTCCGTGAAATAAAGGAGGATTTCAAGATAAAAACGCGTATAAGAATCACAAAACTAACCTCCGATGATAACCCGATGATCTCCCAGAAACTCCTCTTCCAAATCGTCCAATTCCCCTCTCTAAACCGAGACCAAATATTTTTCACAACTTCTGAAATTAACCCTTATGTTATTTTTAACCCAGGCGCGATTTCCGCTTCTGCGGACAAAAAATCTGCCTCTGCGATGCTGCCTCTGCGACCAAATGGTTGCTTCTGCGAGACCACACCAAACCACCCAGTTTCGTTTCTGCGGTCCAGGTCTCGCACCTGCGAGACCGCTTCTGCGGACACCCCTCCGCTTCCGCGATCTCCCCCTAGTCGCCCACCTTCCGCATCTGCGACCTAGGACTCGCAGAAGCGAGTCCGCTCCTGCGACTCGTCATCCGCTTCTGCGGAACCTCTTGGCCAAACCCCCTTTCGCTTCTACAATGAAAACTCCGCTTCTGCGGTCCCGCTCCTGCGGTTCCCAATCCGCAAGAGCGAAAATGCTGCTGCAATTCATGACAGCAGCTCCCAAACTCCAATTTCCTCCCGTTTAGCCTCCCGAAACCACCCCGGGTCCCCCGGGACCCCAACGAAAGCCACAAACATACTCCATAACACCATACGAACTTGATCCTATGATAAAATCACATACTTTAACATGGAATAACCTCGAATTCAAGCAATTCAAGCCTAAGTTTCCATGCAAACTTTCGCAACCGACATTCGACCAAAAAACCCGACCAAATGACCTCCGAATGACCTGAAATTTTGCAGAGGCACATCCAAAATCACCTAACGGAGCTACTGCACTTTGATGGAATTCCATTTCGACTCCCGGATCAAAATCTCGCCTATCGATCGGATATCGCCAAAATTCAACTTTAGCCAATTCAAGCCTAAATCTACTCCGGACCTCCAAATTCACTTCCGATCATTCTCCTAGATCACAAATGACCTCCCGGAGCTGACCAAATCATCAAAATTCGATTCCGAGCTCTCCAACTCACAAGTCAACATCCAGCTGACTTTTCTCAACTATTTCTTCTTCTAAGAGACTATTTGTCTCAATTTCAACCAAACTCAACCCGGATTGACTCAAACTTACCCAACATGCATATTACAACATCAACAAGCATATAACGGGGATAACGGGGTGATAACTCACATGATGACGGGCCGGGTCATCACATTCTCCCCAACTTAAGAAAACGCTCGTCCTCGAGCGGGTCAAGAAACATACCTGGAGACTCAAATAGGCTGAGGGTATCTGCTCCGCATCTCCTGCTCGACCTCCCAAGTAGCCTCCTCCACGGGCCGACCTCTCCACTGCACCTTGATTGAAGCAATCTCCTTGGACCTCAACTTTCGAACCTGCCTACCCAGAATAGCCACTAGCTCCACATCATAAGATAGGTCACCATCAAGCTGAATGGTACTGAAGTCTAATACATGAGACTGATCCCCGATGTACTTCTGGAGCATAGACACATGGAATACTGGATGAACGCTGGATAAGTTGGGTGGCAAGGCCAACTCATATGCCACCTCTCTAACTCTCCTAAGTATCTCAAAAGGACCAATATACCTGGGACTCAGCTTCCCTTTCTTCCCGAACCTCATGACACCTTTCATGGGTGAAACCTTCAACAATACTCTGTCACCAACCATGAAAGACAACTCTCGAACCCTACGGTCTGCATAACTCTTCTGGCGAGACTGTGTTGTGCGAAGCCTCTCCTGGATCAACTTTGCTCTATCCGGAGCATCCTGAACTAACTCAGTCCCTATCAATCTATCCTCACCAGGCTCAAACCATCCGACGGGAGATCTACACCGTCTGCCATATAATGCCTCATACAGGGCCACCTGAATACTCGACTGATAATTGTTGTTGTAGGCAAACTCGGCAAGTGGCAAGAACTCATCCCACGAACCACCAAAGTCAATCACACACACTATCAACATATCCTCCAGGATCTGAATAGTGCTCTCAGACTGCCCGTCTGTCTGGGAGTGAAATGCGGTGCTCAACTCAACCTGCGTACCCATCTCTCGCTGAAATGCTCTCCAAGACTGAGAAGTGAACTAAATGCCTCTGTCAGATATAATAGATACTGGGACCCCATGCAACCTGACAATCTCCCGAATAAAGATCGCTGCCAACCGCTCCGATGAGTAAATAGTACTAACTGGGATGAAATGTGCGGACTTAGTCAGCCGATCAACAATCACCCATACAGAATCAAACTTCCTCGCTGTCCGAGGGAGTCTAGTAATGAAATCCATGGTGATCCTCTCCCATTTCCACTCGGGTATAACCATACGCTGAAGAACACCGCCCGGTCTCTGATGCTCAAACCTGACCTGCTGGTAATTGAGGCACCTGGCTACATGCCTAACAATATCCATCTTAATTCTCCTCCACCAGTAATGCTGTCTTAAGTCCTGGTGCATCTTCGCGACACCTGGGTGAATAGAGTACCGCAAACTGTGTGCCTCCTCAAGTATCAACTCCCGCAAACCATCTACATTGGGCACGCATATATGGACCAGCATCCTCAGAACACCATCATTGTCGATAGTCACATATCTAGCATCATTACGCTTCACTCTATCCTTAAGGACAAGCAAATGTGGGTCATCATACTGTCACTCCATGATGCGATCATATAAGGAAGATCGAGAAACAACACAGGCCAACACTCAACTCGGCTCCGAAATATCTCAGCTCACTAGCCGATTGGCTAGGGCCTGAACATCATAAGCAAATGGCCTCTCCCCAAATGGGATGAAAGCTAGGATGCCCATACTAACCGCCTTCCAACTCAATGCATCGACCACAATATTGGCCTTCCCTGGATTGTACAAGATAGTGATATCATAATCCTTAAGCAACTCCAACCACCTCCGCTGTCTCAAATTAAGGTCCTTCTATCTGAATAAATGCTGAAGGCTGCAATGATCCGTGAACACCTCACACGAGACACCATACAGGTAACGCCTCGAAATCTTTAAAGCGTTAACTATGGCTGCTAGCTCCAAATCATGAACAGGGTAGTTCTTCTCATAGGGTTTCAACTGACGAGAAGCATAAGCAATGACCCTACCCTCCTGCATCAACACAGAACCAATGCCAACTCTTGAGGCATCACAATACACAGTATAAGGATCTGAAGCTGACGGCAGAATCAAGACTGGTGCTGTGGTCAGTGCTGTCTTGAGCTTCTGAAAGCTCTCCTCGCACTCCTCGGACCATATGAAAGGAACACCCTTCTGAGTCAATCTAGTCAAGGGTGAAGCAATAGAAGAGAACCCCTGAACGAATCGGCGATAATACCCTGCCAATCCCAGAAAGCTACGGATCTCAGTAACTGAGGTGGGTCTGGGCCAACTCTGCACTGCCTCGGCCTTCCTCGGATCTACCCAATTACCGTCACGGGACACCACGTGCCCCAAGAATGCCACGAACTCAAGCTAGAACTCACATTTGGAGAACTTGACATATAGCTTCTCCTCTCTCAATCTCTGCAATACAATTCTCAAGTATCGAGCATGCTCCTCCTGGCTACGAGAGTAGACTAGAATGTCATCAATGAACACGATCACAAATGAATCTAGATAGGGCCTGAACACACTATTCATCAGATGCATAAATGCTGCTGGAGCATTGGTCAGCCCAAAAGACATCTCAAGGAACTCATAGTGGCCATATCCGGTCCTGAATGCAGTCTTCATAATGTCGGACTCTCTAATCTTCAGCTGATGGTAGCCTGAACAAAGATCAATCTTTGAGAATACCCTAGCTCCCTGGAGCTGATCAAATAAATCATCAATGCGAGGCAGATGATACTTATTCTTCACTGTAACTTTGTTCAGCTGCCTGTAGTCAATACACATCCTCATGGATCCATCCTTCTTCTTAACAAATAGGACCGGTACACCTCACGACGACACACTCGGCCGAATGAACCCCTTATCTAGGAGTTCCCGGAGTTGCTCCTTCAATTCCTTCAGCTCAGCTAGTGCCATCCGATATGGGGGAATAGAAATAGGCTGAGCGCCTGGCACCATATTGATCCCAAAATCAATATCCCTGTCCGGAGGCATGCCCGGCAGGTCTGAGGGAAACACATCAGGAAAGTCTCGCACAATGGGAACAGAATCAATACTGGGAGTTTGGGCTTCGACCTCCCGCACAAATGCTAAATAAGAGAGACAACCCTTCCCAACCATTCGTTGGGCCTTGAGGAAAGATATTACCCTGCTAGGTACATACTCGGTCGTGCCTCGCCACTCGATCCTCTGAATGCCCGGCATAGCCAAAGTGACTGTCTTAGCATGACAGTCCAGAATAGCATGACATGGAGATAGCCAATCCATGCCCAATATATCATTAAAATCGATCATGCTGAGAAGCAACAAGTCCACTCGGGTCTCCAGACCCCCAATAGTGACCAAACAGGACCGGTATACGTGGTCCAAAACAATAGTATCCCCTACCGGGGTAGATACATGCACTGGCAACTCAAGACACCCTCGGGTCGTGCCCAAATGAGGAGCAAAATATGTAGACACATAAGAATAAGTAGAACCAGGATCGAACAACACTGAGGCATCTTTGTGGCAGACTGAAATAATACCTGTGATAACTGCATCAGAAGCAACGGCCTCAGATCGGCCCCGGAGAGCATAACATCTAACATGTCCGCCTGATCGGTCTCCCCCTCGAGGGAGATCTCTAGCTGACTGACCCTCACCCCTAGCTGGTGGGGCGGGTGCTGAAGTAGAAGGACCAGATGATGAGGGCTTCCCCCTCTGCTGATAAGATCTGGAAACAAGGTGGGGACACTCCCTACGGTGGTGCCTGAGCTCTCCGCACTCGTAGCAACACCCCGGTACTGGGGGCTGAGACTGATAAGGACCCCTGGCGCTGGAGTAGCCAGCTGATGAACTAGGTCGAGATGAACCCTGAGCAGATGGGGCCTGTGAAGAACTCTGAGCTGACATGGCGCTGAGAAATGGCTGGCTCTGGTGCGAACCCTGATAGCCCTGTCTAGAAGACCACCTACGGCAATTTGAGCGACCCGACTGCGTAGATCTGAAAGAGCGACCTCGGCTCTGCTGACTCTGTCCTCCGGTCGGAGTGCCACTAGAACTAGCTGAACCTCGAGACCTCTTGGCCTCCCTCTCATCCCGCTCTCTGCGACGATTTGTCTCTATGTCGCGAGCAATATCCACAGCATCCTCAAATGTACGGCTCAAAACCCTCTCCCGAGTCATCAGAATACAAATGGGATAAATGAAGCCATCCACGAAGCATCCAATCCTCTCTCTGTCGGAATGAACCAACCACGGTGCATATCTGAACAACTCTGTAAACCCGATCTCATACTCTGACACTGACATGTCCCCCTGACGGAGACCCTCAAACTGCCTACACATCTCCTCTCTCTGAGATCGAGGCACCCATTTCTCCAAGAACATAGCCAAGATAGTGGTGCGGCCCTTACTGGCCTGCGACGCTCATAAGCCTCCTACCAGGCGAAGGCTAGCCCCTAGAACTGAAAGGTAGTGAAAGATACCCTACTAGACTCCAATATCCTTGCCGTACGAAGCATCCGACGACACTTATCCAGAAAACCTTGGGCGTCCTTACCCGGAGCACCAGTGAACACTGGAGGAGATAACCTAGTGAACCTCTCAAGACGACGCTGCTCATCATCCGTCATAGCTGGGACCCTGTCCCCCTGAATCTGTTCTGCTGGCTGAACCGGAACCACAGGCTGAACTGGAGGAGCCTCTGGTGTCTGTAAGCCCTGCACTGCTGGCTTTGGAGTGTGTGCTGTGAGGGGTTTGATGACCACCCCTGGTCCCTGATGCAGCTGCTGCGGTAGTAACTGAAACCGCCTGTGCCAGGCTAGTGCAAACTGCTAGTATCAAAGCCAGGGTCTCCTGTAGACCCGGAATGACAATGGGCACAGCTGGTGCCTGAACCGGTGCTGCTGACACCTTTGCAACTGGGGGTTGTGGGTCAGCTGGTACTCCATCGGCTGTCCGACCTCCGCCACGACCACGGCCGCGTCCACGGCCTCTAGCAGGTGGTAGTGGTGGTCGTCCTCCCTGTCCGGAAGCTCGAGTTCTCGCCATCTGCGAGAGAATAGATGTCAAAGTTCAGTTCAAGTCAAAAGTAATCGCACGACAAGAATTCCAAGAATTGAACTTCTCCTAAAAGGTTTGCAGCCTCCCGAGGATAAGTACAGGCATCCCCGTACCGATCCATGAGACTCTACTAAACCGGCTCATGACTCGCGAGACCTGTTTACCTGGGCTCTGATACCAACTTGTCAAGACCCAAACCCCGGTCGTGATGGCGCCCAACACAATGCTAGGCAAGCCCGACCATATCATCTCTTAACCCAGCCAATTATTAATTCCAATTGATCAAATTAAACTTAAACAGCAAGTGATCACATAAAATGATAAGTGTGATAGTAAAAGCATCCAAAATACGGTCCCAACCATATCGTGGTGTCACGAGTTTGAGCCTCTACAAAATAAACATCCTAATACAAACAAGTCTAGGCAAAATGAAAACAGCAAGATGATAAGGAAGGAGAAAACAGGCTCTGCGGATGCCGGCAACTACCTCGTAGTCTCCGCAAAAGTAGATAATGACCAGCAGCTACAATATCTCAACTGCTAACGGGCACTTGTAGATCTGCACAAAAAGTGCAGGGGAGTGGGGTGAGTATATTTCAACTCAATGAGTAATAATAATAAACAATAACTAAAAGTAAGAACTCCTGTGCTATTACTAAACAGTAGGCAATCCCCCACCGGTAAGCCATCACTATGGTAAGTGCTCCGATCACCAGTCCACATCTACCTCGACAAGGTCCCACACTGACCGGACCCTCACTCGTACCACTATGGTATACAATTATCTCAATACATAGAGATATCTACATATGTCTATAAGGTATAAGTATTTAAGCATGTATAAGGGTATAAGTAAGTATAATGCTGCAGCGTGCAGCCCGCTCTAATATATATACTGCTGCAGCGCGCAGCCCGCTCCATTTAACGTCGACGACGCTCACTAGGGGTGTATACAGACTTCGGAGGGGCTCCCTAGGCCCAAGCGCTATGATACTGCAGCGTGCAACCCGATCCACACATATATTACTGCGGCGTACAGTCTGATCCAATATATATATACACATACATATATAACTATACTGCTGCGGCGTGCAGCCCGATCCCATAATATACACAAACGCTCAATGAGAATGTGTGCAGACTCAAAATCCGAAGGGGCACCTCCAACCCAAGCGCAATAATACTGCGGCGTGCAGTCCGATCCACATGTATATTACTGCGGCGTGCAGTCCGATCCAATATATATATTTACTACTACGGCGTGCAGCCCGATCCAATATAGGTATATATATATATGATACCTAATAATGGGTCCTCGACCCTGTCCCAATTAGTTCAGGATTAGCCTTTCAGGCCCACTCAGCTTAATCGGGGTATTTCCAACCTAAGTAATCTATCTCTCACAGTACACATCTAGTACTGGCTCTTAGTAGGCTATTCAGCTAGTTTTATGGCTGAGTGTAGGTTTCCAACACGATATAAGGGTCACCTAGCTCTACAGGTCCCCTAATGATCTACAGATCGGCACATGACCCTAAACATGGCTACTAGCCCATTTACACAGATATAGTCTCATTATCAGTCATAATACACAATATACTATTAGCCGGGAAGGACCAAGTCCATGTCCCCAATCACAATGTCACCACGAGAAGCGTGTCTCATCTCAACATAGCATTGTGAAGTGCTAGTACGGGGTTTCAAACCCTCAGTACATTATTTACTACTACCACTCACCTCGAACCGATAGAAGCCTCAGTCCGTCTTGCGCTTGCCTCGCAAATCAATCTCCCCGGTTGCCGAATCTGCTCAAAATCAATGACAATACATAAATATATGCTAAATTAATGTAACCCATTCGAAATAACCCAAATTGCATCAAAACCCACAAAGTTGTCAAAACCCGACTTTTGGTGCGCTTCTCAAAAATTATAAAAGTTACATATTCGGAACCCTCGTCTCAATACTAGTCTATGCATATAAAGTTTTCCAAAATCGGACTTCGATTGCCCACTCAAATCGACAATTTACCAAAACCATGGCTTAGGCTAAATTTCCTCACAATTTGATCCAATTTCCGTGAAATAAAGGAGAATTTCAAGATAAAAACACGTATAAGAATCATAAAACTCACCTCCGATGATAACCCTATGATCTCCCAGAAACTCCTCTTCCAAATCGCCCAATTCCCCTCTCTAAACCGAGACCAAATATTTTTCACAACTTCTGAAATTAAGCCTTATGTTATTTTTAACCCAGGCGCGATTTCCGCTTCGGTGGACAAAAAATCCGCCTCTGCGATGCCGCCTCTGCGACCAAATGGTCGCTTCTGCGAGACCACACCAAGCCACCCAGTTCCCCTTCTGCGGTCCAGGTCTCGCACCTGTGTGACCGCTTTTGCGGACACCCCTCCGCTTTCGCGATCTCCCCCCAGTCACCCGCCTTCCGCTTCTGCGACCTAGGACTCGCAGAAGTGAGTCCACTCCTGTGACTCGTCATCCGCTTCTGCAGAACCTCCTGGCCAAACCCCCTTTCGCTTCTGCGATGAAAACTCCGCTTCTGCGGTCCCGCTCCTGTGGTTTCCAATCCGCAGGAGTGAAAATGCTGCTGCAATTCTTGACAGCAGCTCCCAAACTCCAATTTCCTCCTGTTAAACCTCCCGAACCACCTCGAGTCCCCCGGGACCCCAACGAAAGCCACAAACAGACTCCATAACACCATACAAACTTGCTCCAATGATAAAATCACATACTTTGACACGGAATAACATCGTATTCAAGCAATTCAAGCCTAAGTTTCCATCTAAACTTCCGCAATCGACATTCGACCAAAACACCCGACCAATAGACCTCCGAATGACCTGAAATTTTGCATGCACATCCAAAATCACCTAATGGAGCTACTGCAACTGACGGAATTCCATTTCGACTCCCGGACCAAAATCTCGCCTATCGATCGGATATCGCCAAAGTTCAACTTTAGCCAATTCAAGCCTAAATCTACTCCGGACCTCCAAATTCACTTCCGATCGCTCTCGTAGCTCACAAATGACCTCCCGGAGCTGACCGAATCATCAGAATTCCATTCCCAGCTCTCTAACTCACAAGTCAACATCCAGCTGACTTTTCTCAACTATTCCTTCTTCTAAGAGACTATTTGTCTCAATTTCAACCAAACTCAACCCGGATTGACTCAAACTTACCCAACATGCATATTACAACATCAACAAGCATATAACGGGGATAACGGGGTGATAACTCGCATGATGACTGGCCGGGTCATCACAAGAAGTATACACTGACAAAATTTAGTTTTTGAGAGTTTCTTTTGGGAATTGAAGAGAGTTTAAAGCTAGGAAGAGAAAACAAAGAGAAATTCCGGAATATATTTTTTCTTCTCTATTTTTACTGGTTTTTCTCCGTATTGTTGGGATTTTCTATATTGAGGTGTTTGAAGCTACTGCTAGTTGTTACTATTGTTGTTGCTGTATTTTCACCGCCCTATTGATTTCTCATCCTCCCCTTATTTTAAATACCAGGTACACATTCTAAAAACCATGTGTTGATGTAAGCTCGAATTGGAAGTTGATGTTTTGAAATGAAATAGAAAAGCAAGTTGTTGATTAATATTTGTTGTTATTTTCCGTTTCATTAGTTTTGTCGAATTGTAGTTAGTTCTATAATTTGAAGAATAATTTTTTTATTTAGTCGGCTTGTGAGGGAACACCTTTTGTAATAATATAGAATAGCCTTTTAAGCATGTAACTAATTAGGAATTTTTCTTTTCTTTTAGAGACAAACTAAATAAAAAAATGTAGTAACTTTAGGATTATCCTTTTAAATAAAAAAGTGTTACGAGCCTCGCTAAATAAAAAATAAAATTTTGGGGCCCCACAATAACAATGTTCACTTTTTCTTAAAAAAAAATAACCAAACGCGATAAATGATTTAAAATTGCATTATAGTATTGGACATGTTGAAAAATCAGATATTTAGCCATTACAAAAATTTAAGCGACTGCGATAGAACCACGGGATCCGGGGGTGCCTAACACCTTCCCTCGGGTCAACAGAATTCCTTACTTAGAATTTCTCGTTCGCAGACTTCATTTGGAAAGTCGAATATTTTCCTCGAATTGGGAATCTAGATAAATCGGTGACTTAGGACACCAAAAGCCAAACCTTTCCCAAGTGGTGACTCTGAAATAAATAAATAATCTCATTTCGAATATTGTCACTTAAATTAGAAAAACTCCCTTATGCATTATCCTTCGGGGGTAAGTGTGTAAAAAGGAGGTGTGACAGCTCTGGTTACTCTACTGGGGACAGCAAACTCAGAACCGCTGGTTCAGGGTTTAAGAATTCGAGCTTTTGAATAATTGTTGTATTTGGCTTATTTATTATCTGATCTTTATTACAGGTTTGTCTTAATGTGCTAAATGTTGATTCTACCGCTTTGATATTTCGTGAACCGTATATAAACTGTGTCGATACCCACCTCTCCTCTGAGTCTTCTTGAATTTATGTCACGACCCAAACCCCGATCGTGATGGAGCCCAACACATTGTTGGGCAAGACTGACCATGTTATCCATTTAAACCAGCCAATTATTAATTAACGATGATCAATTAGGTCTAATTAGCATGTTTTTATATCAAAACGATAAACGTGGAAGTAGAAGCATACAAAATACGGTCCCAACTAAATCGTGGTGTCACAAGTATGAGCCTCTACAGATAAAATATCCTGTACAAATAAGTCTAGGCAAAATGAAGACAACAAAAATGATAAGATGGAGAGATCAGGTACTGCGGACGTCGGCAGCTACCTCGAAGTCTCCTCAGGAAAGTAGTGATAAAGAAGTTACGATAGCTCAACTGCCCTCTGGAACCTGTGAATTTGCACAAAAAGTGCAGGGGAGTGGGGTGAGTATATTTCAACTCAGTGAGTAATAATAACAAACAACAACTGAAAATAAGAACACCTGTACTATCACTAAACAGTTCTAAGGGTAACCTCACAGGTAAGTTATCTCTACAGTGAATACCCTCATTTCCAATCCACATCAATCTCACCACGGTCCCACAATGACCTAGTCCTTACTCATACTGCTATGGCGTGCACCCCGATCCAATGTATATATATATATGTATATATATGTCTATAATGCTGCGGCGTGCAGCTCGCTCCAATATATATATAGGTATATATATATCTATAATGTTGCGGCGTGCAGCCCGCTCCAATACATATAATGCTGCGGTGCGCAACCCCCTCCATTTAACGTCGACGACACTCACTGGGGGTGTAGACAAACTTCGGAGGGGCTTCCTCGGCCCAAGCGCTATGATACTGCGGCGTGCAGCCCGATCCATACATATATTACTGTGGCGTGCAGTCCGATCCAATATATATATATATATATATATATATATATATATATATATGAGAAAATTGAGGTCTAAGGAGATTGCATCAGTTAAGGTTCAGTGGAGAGGTCAACCCATGGAGGAGGCCACTTGGGAGATCGAGCGGGAGATGCGGAGCAGATATCCTCACTTGTTTGAGACTTCAGGTATGTTTCTTGACCCGCTCGAGGACGAGCGTTTGCTTAAGAGGGGGAGAATGTGACGACCCGGCCCATCGTCATGGGAATTACCACCCCGTTATGTTGTAAATACATGTTTTATGATTTTATATCAGTGTTAGAGTCTATCGGGTGAGTTAGGAGTAAATTGGATTGAAAATGAGGCAGACAGCCTTTTTGAAGGAAACTTGAATAAGGAAAGTCAACCCAGAGTTGACTATTTGGTTAGAGGGCTCGGAATCGAATTCTGATGATTCGGTTAGTTCCGGAAGGTGATTTGTGACTTAGGGGAGCAATCGGAATTGAATTTGGAGACCCGGTGTAGAAATAGGCTTGAATTGGCTAAGGTTGAATTTTGGCGAAATCCGAACGGTAGGTGAGATTTTGATCCAGGGGTCGGAATGGAATTCCGACAGAGTAGCTCCGTTTGGTGATTTTGGATATGTCCGCAAATTTTTAGATCATTCGGACGTTGTTTAGTCGGGTTTTTGATTGATTGTGTAATTCGGAATGTTTTAAGGAATTTAGGCTTGAATTCGATGTGAATTATGGGTTTTGATGTTGTTAGACGTGTTTTGAGGATTGGAGCAAGTTCGAATAAGGTATTAGGATGTGTTGGTGTGTTTAGATGAGGTCCCGGGGGCCTCGGGGTGTTTTCGGATGGTTAAACGGGAGAAAATGTGGAAAATTGCAGGGAAGTGTTCTGGTTCTGTTGTTTTCGCTCCTGCGGAAATGGGGGCGCAGGAGCGAGTCCGCAGAAGCGGACAAGGAGGCGCAGGAGCGCTTGTCTTCGCAGAAGCGGAATCTTTTCCGCTGAAGCGGCGTCGCTGGTGCGAGTGGGTGACCGTAGAAGCGGACTTGATGAGTAAGGGGAAAGTCCGCAGAAGCGGATTCTTGATCGCCTGGGTGAGTCCGCAGGAGCGGACTCTGGAGCGCAAAGGCGAAAGTCACCGCAGGAGTGGTTATGTTTTCGCGAAAGCGGGCGCGCGGAAGCGGTCTTATGTTCGTAGAAGCGGAATTGGCCGGCTAGGCCTGGAGTCGCAGAAGCGACCATCTGGTCGCGGGTACGAACCCGCAGGAGCGGATTTTATCCGCAGAAGCGAAAATCGCAGTGAGTTAATTGTATCAGAAGTTGGAAAATTTCAGAAACATTTCACACATTTGGGTCTCGGTTTTAGAGGCGATTTTGGCGATTTTGAAGAGAAACTCAAGGGAAATCATCAGGCAATCAACTATGGACTTAAACTATGATTAGTATTGATAATATTATGCAGTTATATCATGAAAATGGAGGAATTTGGGGTGATTCATGGAAGATTTAACCCTAGGCTTGAACTTTAGAAAATCAAGGTTTTGAATGGGCAAATGGAGTCCGAATTTGGTAAAATTGATATGCTTAGACTCGTATTGAGATGAGGGTTCCGAATATGTGACTTTCGTGATTTTTCGAGAAACGTACCGAAAGTCGGGTTTTGATGGCAACTTTGCCATTTTTGGTGTAAATCGTATTGTATTGATTGGGTGTCGTCCCATTGGCCTAATTATTGTGTTTCTGCTGTATTTGATCAGATTCTACGCGTGCGGAGCTTGATTCTCGTTGCAAGGGCATCCCGGACTAGTCGTCAAGCTGTATTGAGGTGAGTAATAGATGTGGGTGATGCCCAGCGGGTTCGAAACCCCGGTATACCACTTTGTGACGCTGTATAGCAGCGAGACACGTACTCTCATGTGAGTGCGGGGTCGATTGTGATTGGGGACTATGGCTTAGTCCGACTTGTTAGCACTGTGTTATGACATTGGCTATTCTTGAGCCGTCGAACCTCCTTCTCGGATGGTTGCATACTATATATTGTGATATTGGCCACTCCTGAGCCAAGGAACCCCCTTCTTGGGAGGTTGAGTATACTTGTGGGCCGTGAGCCAGTTATTGGATCCCGCGAGGATCGTTATCATTGTCTTATCATATTGACATGTTAGTTACTACCAGTCCGTAGCTATCTCCGTAGCTATCTCTGTTATCATGCTATTTCCAATCTCTGGAACTTGATATTATTGTTTTCAACTGAAAAATGATAAAAGATGTTTTCAAAACTACTTTTGAGCCTGCGAGGCTGTATTTGCATATTAGCTGACTGGTAGTGGATCGGGCTGCACGCCGCAGCGGTACATATGTTGGATCGGACTGCACGCCGCGGTAATATTGTGCTTGGGCTATAGGAGCCCCTCCGGAGTATGAACTCCCCCAGAGTGAGCACGGGTACCCAAATTGGATCGGGCTACGCGCCGTAGCGGTCATATTATGCATTGCATTGCATTTAGCTACATCCGCTGGCTGTTATACTGTTTACTTGTTGGTACAGGTGCAGTTGATATTGATTATGTGATAGGGTATTTGATTACTCGACTTTACATAGTGCTTTATTGCGGTTTCTTATCTGCATTTGTCTTACCCCTGTTTAAATATCTTCGCCTCCACCCATTTAGTGAAATAATCAATTGCTACCAAGATAAAACTGTGCCCATTAGATGTTGTGGGTTCTATTGGGCCGATGACATCCATGCCTCAGGCGACGAATGGCCACGGTGCTGACATTATATGCAACTCATAGGGTGGTGAATGAATCAAATCTCTATGTATCTGGCATTGGTGGCATTTCCGCACATACCTAATGCAATCACGCTCCATGGTGAGCCAGTAGTATCCAGCTCCTACTATTTTCTTGGCCAAAACATATCCGCTCATATGAGGTCTACAAGCTCTTGCATGTATTTCAGCCATGATTGTGGCTTGTGCTGGGTACATCGTCATCCTCAAATATTATTTAATATCATGGTACCATGGCTCACCGTCAAGTTCCTCTTCTACTGTGAAACAATAAGCATTTTGATCATGAACTTGTATCTGCAGTTGATCTATATAGGCTTTGTCCAGATGGTGCAACATGGACGATAATGTGGCCAGGGCATCTGCAACTTCGTTGTTCATTCTTGGGATATGCTTGAACGCTATGGATTGAAACCTCTGAGATAGTTCATGTAGACACTGTCGATATGGTATATGTTTCAAATCCATTATCTCCCATTCTCCTTAAATTTGATGTAACAAAAGATCTGCGTCACCCATGACCAAAATCTCTTTAACACCTATGTCTATTGCTATTCTCAATCCCAATATACATGCTTTATACTCGGCCATATTATTAGTACAGAAACACCGGAGCTGAGCGGTAACGGGATAATGCTGACCCGTTTCTGAAATGATCACTGCTCCAATTCCGACCCTTTTGCTATTGACGGCCCCATCAAAGTATAGTCTCCAGCCTGGCTTGTCGTCTTGTTTCAATTCTTCAATATTCATTGTCTCCTCATCAGGAATATATGTCTTTAATGGTTCATACTCATCTCGACCGGAATTTCTACCAAATGGTCAGCGACTGCTTGTGCCTTCATTGAAGTGCGGGTTACATAAATAAGTGTCAAAAGATGCTGCGTACGGCTGGTATTCTTGAGTCCAGCGGAGTTTCAATTACTACCTTTCAGTTCACTGGTCCCGCATTTGATTGGTGGGAAGAGTTTGAGAGGCGTAGGCCTGCGGGAGCAGCACCTCTCACATGGCAGCAGTTCTCTACTCTCTTTCTAGAGAAATATGTACTTCAGTCTTGTCGCGAGGAGCTACGTCGCCAGTTCGAGTGGTTGGTTCAGGGCGACATGTCTGTGACCCAGTATGAGCTCAGATTCACACAGTTGGCTAGGCATGCCACATGGATGATCCCTAATGATAGGGAGAGGATCAGGAGGTTCATTGATGGCCTCAACTACTCTATCCGCGTTCTTATGACCAGAGAGAGAGTTTTGTCATCATCATTTGAGCAGGTTGTTGATATGGCACGCTCCATTGAGGCGGATCGTCACCGAGAGAGAGAGGAGCGGGAGGCTAAGAGGCCTCGTGGTTCTGGCAGTTTCAGTGGTGCTCCATCTAGAGGGCATTCCCAGCAGAGCAGAGGTCGCTCATCTAGACCTTCTCATTCAGGCCGCCCAGAGCAGAGCGGAGGTTCTTATGGTCGTGGTCGACAGGGGTT
>JASVEL010013466.1:0-81212 GCA_032618575.1 Nicotiana noctiflora | reverse complement strand
CAGGTGGTACTGCATGTATTTACTCTATGCGGTCACTTTTTTCCTTGAGTTGTTTCTGCAATGTTAGAACTAGATTTTGTAAATCAGAATTGACTAAATTACCTGGTTCTCTCTCTCGCGACTCACTAGGTATCCCGCCACTGCCTGAATTAACAAGCCCAGAATGAGGGTTTTCTGTAATGTTGGTATTTGAAATTGGTGTTGATGGTGCAACAGGTAACTGGCTGGCAAAAGCCTCAAGAGCTTTATTGGCCTGTTGAGCGATCAGCTTCTGCAAAGTTTCATTGATAGCTTCATCATTGTCAAATTGAGCATTTGCGTTTGAGTGAGATCCATAAGGAGTTCCTTCTCGAGCCGCCAAGGAGAACTTTGTGGAGAAGGGATCGGAGTGTGAATATCTTGTGGGTCCCCTTGGAGTTGATGATTTCCTTGGGTGTTATCGTTAACATTTGACATGATTGTTGATGTAACAATATAGGTAAGGTTAAGAAAGAATAGACTATCAGATTTTCGGTAACGGAACCAATTTGTTTAACCAAAAAATAGAATTCCGGTCAAAGCTTTATTTTTAGAAGAACTCGGGTTACTGATAATAAAAAATAAACAAAAGAAATTAATTTTGATAACAATAAGATAGATACCAAAAAGCAAAGTAAATCAATATATTCAGTTCATACTTCGTGTCCCTACAAATGATCCGTTTTCTCCATTTTATAGCTATTTCTAAGTTATATGTTTTCCCTTTGTCATAATAATGTCATTATGGACGAATTAAGGCATTAAATATTACGTTACATAATCATTATAATTTAATACAGATTCTCTAATGCTTTCAGTATTTAATGCTTATTAAATAATGAATCTGGGCTCTCTTGTGCTGTGAGGTTCATTCTTCTCAGCTTTTAGACTTAAATAGGTACGAGCGTCAAGTGTTTTTGAATATCATCTTGTGCTTCCGCTCGTATCTGTTGCAACTCGTGCCTCTTCTTGTGCATCTGCTTGTATCAACTGCAACTCGTGCCTCCTTACTTACCACCATTCTTTGACCAGCCTTCGTGTCATGACACGTCATCGTTCAATCACTTCAATATGTAAACTCAATTTTTCCCTATACATTCATAATATATATATATATATATATAATTTTGAATCATTTGATTGAACTCTGCATTTTGTATATCGTATATCATATTTGAGACTTAAATATTAAATGTTGTAGTCTCCTATATAAGATTTTTTCCTAATGGCACCGAACCACAAACGTTTTACGAGCCTTTTAGTCCTTGTAGAGATTCTATACAATTTTTATTTGTATAATGGTGTCCAGAAATGATTTTAATTGGAGAAACATAATTAGTGAAGATTTGTAGTCTATTCTAAAAAAAATCGGGATTGAGATGTAATAGACACTGTTGTTGCTATCAAACCACCTAATCAAACCTCAGTTTAGTAACTCTCTCTTTTTAAAAAGTGGTCTTTAAGAAGATTGTTTGACTTTTTGAAAAAGCAGTTTTCCAGTTTATTGATAAATGCCCCATTAATCTGTGTTTTGCTGTCGAGTCTTAAAAGTTGATATTAAGAAGGCAGCTTCTTAATTCTTGCATGTACATTGAACCAATCTCGTATTCTAAAAACCCTAATATTTAGAACCAGCAAATCGTGATGATGATGGATCTTTGATAATGATAAAGACCATAATGACGATGCATGTGAGCTACTGTTTAAGATATTCCGATTCTTATTAAGCTCTGCCTTTTAAACAAACCATCATCATTGTTAAATGGCCCTCTCCCTCTGAGCAA
This sequence comes from Nicotiana noctiflora, assembly GCA_032618575.1. Taxonomy (NCBI): domain Eukaryota; kingdom Viridiplantae; phylum Streptophyta; class Magnoliopsida; order Solanales; family Solanaceae; genus Nicotiana; species Nicotiana noctiflora. The sequence continues at coordinate 79,410 of JASVEL010013466.1, read as the reverse complement.
ATTAAATTGATTTAACTGCATTCCTTTTTAATATTTTGGTTTGTTATTCAGTATTAGTTATTTGTATTAGCTAGGTATCTAACTAATCTGAAATTGCATTGTGTAAGGCTTAATAAAGGGAAACCTGTCCCTGCCATAATTCTTTTCATTCTTATGGGTCGAACTTGAGACATCTAATTAATAATGGAAAAATTATACTTGATGATCACAAATCCTTGGCGGTGAGTTTACTGCATTCACTGCCACTGCGTTGTCTATTGATGTGGTTTATATGTGTGAAACACTAGTAATAGTGATATATGAACCCAACTTATGCAAAATTACACTATTTAAATCAACCTTCAGCAGAACCACAGTTTCAAGTTAAACTTATTGGATAAAATTAGAGCCGCTAATATGGGTTAGGCCCATTGGGCTGGGCCGGCCCAGCCCAGTCCATGATTTGGTAGGGCTGGGCAAGAATTTTTTGAGCTCATATAAAAATGAGTCTTTTAAGCCTGGCCCAAGTAAGTCTGTTGCCCGTGAGGCTGGGTTGGGCCAATCCGTCCTAATACACATACGTATTTTAAATATATAAAATATAAAATGTATTGCACAAAAATAACAAAAAAGGTATCCCAAGCTTAAAGTTTATTAAGTTAATCTTATTAAAAGTTCATCTTAAAATGTTAATTAGTTTTAAAAATTTATAATTATTCTTAATATTTAACTATATAATATTGCAAACGAATTGTAGATGTAGATGAAAGTGAAGATGTTAAGACAAGCTTCTCACAAGCGGATTCAAATGTATTTGATGAAGATAATGTGCTGGATATCCTATAAGTGCCATGGATGTTCTCTTGAATAGTTTGTTTTGAATAGTGAAATTGCAAAGAACTTCTGGGCTGAAGCTGTTAACACTGCCTGCTACTTGGTGAACAGGTGCATGACCAGAGCACTTCTGAACAAAACCCCCTATGAATTGTTAAATGGAAGGAAACCCAAACTGACTCACCTAAGAATATTTGGGTAAAAATGCTATGTTCCCAATAATAGAAAGGATCAACTTGATAAATTCGATGCCAAATGTGATAAGGGAATATTTCTAGGCTAGTCTTCTCAAAGCAAGGCTTAGGAGATATATAATAAGAAGACTCAATGTGTTGAGGAAAGTGTTCATGTTATCTTTGATGAGTCTCATCCATCCTGTGAGAAGAGTGTTGAGGAAGATCAAGATGGAGAACCTTTACTAGTCCCTGGTGAAGTCATAAACATGACAAACAATAAGGTAGATATGATGCATCAAGTAAATGAGCTAAATGAAGATAATACTGTCTCATCTTCAACAGAACCAAGCACTTCAATTACAGCCACTGAAGCTAAAGAAAGAGTGGTTGATGTAGTTCAGGGAACTCCACTAGCACCTGAGAGAGGAAAAGAGGAAAACCAGCCAAACATACCTCTTCCACTCAAAAAGAACCTCAGGCGTCTAACTAGAGACACCAAACCTCTCATCCGGTGGATAACATTATTACTCCTCTAGATTTTGGAGTACAAACCACATCAAGAGCCATAAATTCACTTGCCTTCTCAGCTTTTCTCTCCCAAATAGAAACCACGAATATCAGGGAGGCCTTGAATGATGCAGATTGGATTATAGCCATGCAAGACGAGCTACATCAGTTTGAGAGAAACAATGTATGACACCCGGTACCTAGACCCCCAGATTGAACTATTATTGGAACCAGATGGGTATTCAGAAACAAGCTCGATGAACATGAAATTACCATAAGAAACAAGGCCAGGCTAGTGGTCCATGGCAATAATTAGGAAGAAGGGATTGACTATGATGAAACATTTGCTCAAGTGGCTCGCATAGAAGTTATTAGAATTCTAATCGCTTTTGCATCTTATATGGAATTCACCTTGTTCCAAATAGATTTCAAGAGTGCATTTTTTTGAATGAGTTTTTCCAATTAAAGGACAATCGAGATGGGATTTATTTTAATTATTTCATAGTCGCCACTTGGGAGATTTATGGTGTCCCAAGTCACCGGTTAAATCCCGAATCGAGGAAAAGAATGACTCTATTTAACAGTCCGCGAACCAGAAATCCGGATAAGGAATTCTATTAACCCGGGAGAAGGTATTAGGCATTCCCGAATTTCGTGGTTCTAGCACGGTCGCTCAACTGTCGTGTTTGGCTTATCTATCTGCTTTTTACAATTATGTATTTAGTGCAAGTTAATATCCCTATATATATATATATATATATATATATATATATATATATATATACATATACTAACCTATAACACAACTATTTTTTTACTACAATTATCCCACATAACTACATATCACTTAAAAAATGTAAATCACATAAAATGCAAAACCTAATGTATATTTTTTTGTCTTTTATTAATAAACATGCACACAAAAAATGTAAATTTAAGATAAAATAACACAAAAATCACAAAAATCATGCCTAACACGAAACTATTTTTATTTTGAATTTTCTGGGAGTACTTCTCAGGTAAGGCAAAAATCACGTGCTCACAGCTGCCCCTCTTTGCGCGTAAACACGCAGAGTTTTCGTGCAAAGATAAATGAGCGGATATAAGCGATTTTTGCCCATTCGAGCACTCCGTATGAAGCATTTTGGAAAAGTTTTGACCGAACCTTGCTTCAAAGGTCTCCTACATATCCCTGGCTAAAAGGGAATCAGGTCAATGTAGTTCGGGAAGTTCTGGTAGCTGGGACTACCATGACTGTTGCAATCTTGCTGTTACTGTTGTTGCCGCTGTTACTGCTGTTACCACTGCTTAGCTGATTTCCTTGTTACACCGCGCTAAGCAACAAAAATAAGAAGCTAGACTAAGTTACGGTACTACAAATTCTTATCTATCCTTTTTAACTTGATCTTGTCGCGCTCCTTGCCATCTTGTCTGACTCGGCGTTCCTTCCTGAGGCTCCTTCTCTTCTTACGAACTTGGATTCATGCCGGAGATTTCTGTTACATTCTACCGCTTTCCTCTACCAAATTAAAACCGATCGCCACTCCATTCTCCGGGTGGGCTCCCTGACTTCAACTACAGCTTCAAAACTAAATCGCCACTCCATTCTCCAGGCGGGCTCCCTGACTTCAACTACAACTTCAAAATTAAATCGCCACTCCATTCTCCAGGCGGGCTCCCTGACTTCAACTACAACTTCAAAATTAAATCGCCACTCCATTCTCCAGGCGGGCTTCCTGACTTCAACTACAACTTCAAAATTAAATCGCCACTCCATTCTCCAGGCGGGCTCCCTGACTTCAACTACAACTTCAAAATTAAATCGCCATTCCATTCTTCAGGCGGGCTTCCTGACTTCGATTACTACTTCAAAATTAAATCGCCACTCCATTCTCCAGGCGGGCTCCCTGACTTCAACTACTACTTCAAAATTAAATCGCCACTCCATTCTCCAGGCGGGCTCCCTGACTTCAATTACAACTTCAAAATTAAATCGCCATTCCATTCTTCAGGCGGGCTCCCTGACTTCAACTACAACTTCAAAATTAATCGCCACTCCATTCTTCGGGCGGGCTCCCTGACTTCAATTACTACTTCTGATTTCATCCTATCTTGATTACCTTCCTTTGCTTCTTGTACCATTTTCTTCTTTCTGCATTGCCTCTCGGACCACTTTCTCTTCTGAATTATCCTGTCTTGGCGGGCTCCCTGACTTCAGCTACAACTTCAAAATTAATCGCCACTTCATTCTTCAGGCGGGCTCCCTGACTTCAATTACTACTTCAAAATTAAATCGCCACTCCATTCTCCAGGCGGGCTCCCTGACTTCAACTACAATTTCAAAATGAAACCGCCACTCCATTCTCCAGGCGGGCTCCCTGATTTCAACTACGACTTCAAAATTAAATCGCCACTCCATTCTCCAGGCGGGCTCCCTGACTTCAACTACTACTTCGAAACAAAATCGCCACTCCATTCTCCCGGCGGGCTCCCTGACTTCAACTACTACTTCAAAATTAAATCGCCACTCCATTCTCCAGGCGGGCTCCCTGACTTCAACTACAATTTCAAAATGAAACCGCCACTCCATTCTCCAGGCGGGCTCCCTGATTTCAACTACGACTTCAAAATTAAATCGCCACTCCATTCTCCAGGCGGGCTTCCTGACTTCAACTACAACTTCCAAAATTAAATCGCCACTCCATTCTCCAAGCGGGCTTCCTGACTTCAACTACAACTTCAAAAAATAAAATCGCCACTCCATTCTCCAGGCGGGCACCCTGACTTCAATTACTACTTCCGATTTCATCCTATCTTGATTACCTTCCTTTGCTTCTTGTACCATTTTCTTCTTTCTGCATTGCCTCTCGGACCACTTTCTCTTCTGAATTATCCTGTCTTGGAATTGCCTTCCCCTGGGTCGTATTACTCTTCTTCTGGCAGCTGGGGGGGTATTTTTGAACTGTCTACTCGTCTGCTGGGGATGATGCTGCTGGGGGAGCATTCTTTGTTTCCTTCACCCCTCATTTTCTTCCTTCTTCCCATACCTCCTCTGGGACTCACGCTTTTGCCTCCTCGAACAAACTATGCGATGTAATACTGCGAGGAGAATCTCGAAGCCATTGTTTTATTTTCCCACGACTGCTGGGGGTGATACCAAGCTCAAATATTACCCCATCGTGTCGTCTGGCCTTTCTCAAAACTATTCTGCTCGGAGCTGGTACTTCCCGAAATCTTGCGTTGCTTTCTACCCTTATCCTCTGAGTCTTGCTTTCCGGAAAATTTTCGCAACGGGAGAAAATTTTCTGCCCCAGTTCGATAAACTTCTGGACGGTATGCTTTTCTGCCATCGGACCCTCTTTTCCTGCTTTAAATCAAAGAAAAATTGTTAGTTTCAAAATGCCGTGAGTGGTCGTGCCACTCTTGTTGGGGCCATTCTCTTTCAGCTGCTTGGCCTCTCTCGAACTTTGAGGACGACGTTGACGCTTGCTTGGGACGATGCTTTTTCCACGAACGAACTCTCATCTTTCCTTTTATTCCACTCTTTGGTTTGATCCGACTTTTTTTAGCCGGTGATCTGTTGCGCGAAATCATCTTTCGGACATGCCACATGTGTCCATCATACTCCATAATTCTTGCGAACCTTCCACTCGGCCTGTCATCCCAATCTTACTATCGTAACGACTTCTGTCTTATTGCCTCGTTCCACGCCTATTCACTTTCAATATACTGCTTTGGGAGACTTGGTAGTAAGCTTTGAAGAATCAATTTTCGAAAATGAAAGAAAAGAAAAGAATACTGACCGCAAATGACAAAAGAAGAGAAAAACTTTTCTGAACTCAAAAATAGGAAAACTTATCTGAATGTGTGCCTGATCCAATGTTATGCCGCGCCTTTGAGATTAAACTACCCAGTCTATTCATGTCAATCACTTTCCGATACCGCGTCCTGCTAGAGGTAAACGGATGTCCCAACCTTGTCTCATGCAGACATCTTGTAACCATCTCATCCTGCCACCTCACAGTGCCCTTCAAAGGGTTTTCACTAATGAGATTCTCTCATTTCTCTCTATCTCCCGTCGCCTTAAGGTGCCCGTAAAGGTTTTCACCGTAAGACTCTCTCATTTTACTTCTCTCAACTTCCTTCGCCTTAAGGTGCCCGCGAGGGTTTTCACCGTTAAGACTCTCTCATTTATGCTTTCTTTCCTTGCGGCGGGGTATCACCCCTGAGATTCCCTCTAGAGCGTTATCCCCTTTCGGCTTGTGCATCCTGGATTCAATCGAGGGTCGGGATGTCACTCTTGGCTTTCATTCACATGACTTGGCACTTTTCAAATGCTGATCGAGAGGTCTTTCTGGTTCTTGATATGGTTTCTGCGTGTGAGGCTGAAGAAAGGGGTTTTAGCCTCGACGGTTAGCTTATTACAACTTTCGGAATCCACACTATCTTTCCAACGAAACAATGACTTCTGCCCCGGTTTTGTTGCTTGGGGGATTTTTGATTTTTATTTTATTATGACCGAGCCGTGTGGCGCCTACGTATCCTTCTTGAGGAATCAGGTCGAACGTAGTTCACTTTTTCTTGTATTACTTTTTCTTTGTTTCTTTTTTTCTATTTTGTTACACATCTTCCTTGATGATTCCGAAAGAGGGTATATGAAAGAATAATTAAGGCTCAAAGGGGGAAACAAAGGTAAAGTGTTTGGGTAGTAGAACAATTGCCTCTGTCATTTCATTCTCCGAAAAATGCCAAATACACACAAACGAAACCAAACGTTGACAAATGCGTTAAAGAATTACACATAATATCTCTTAACTGCGTCAGAATTGATAGCCATATCGGTGCATCTTCCCTCGACATCAGTCAGACATAGAGCGCCGTTGGATAATACTCTAGTCACCACAAAAGGTCCTTGCCAATTTGGAGCGAACTTGCCTTTCGCTTCGGCCTGATGGGGTAGAACTCTCTTCAGCACATGTTGTCCCACTTCAAATCTCCTGGGACGTACCTTCTTGTTATATGCTCTCGCCATTCTCTTTTGATACAATTGGCCGTGACATACCTGCTGTCAATCTCTTTTCATCGATCAAGCTCAATTGCTCTAATCGGGTTTTGACCCACTCGTCGTCATCAATCTCAGCTTCAGCGACAATTCGGAGGGACGGAATCTCAACTTCTGCGGGTATTACTGCTTCGGTCCCGTATACCAACAAGTAAGGAGTTGCACCTACCGAAGTCCGGACGGTAGTGCGATAACCCAACAGCGCAAATGGTAACTTTTCATGCCACTGCCTAGACCCTTCTATCATCTTCCTCAATATCTTCTTTATGTTCTTGTTTGCTGCCTCGACCGCACCGTTTGCTTTTGGGCGATACGGTGTGGAATTTCGGTGTGTAATCTTGAACTGTTGACATACCTCTTTCATCAATCCACTGTTAAGATTTGCACCGTTATCTGTAATGATCATCTTTGGAATTCCAAACCTGCAAATGATGTGGGAGTGTACGAAGTCCACCACCGCCTTCTTGGTCACTGATTTGAATGTTTTGGCCTCCACCCACTTGGTAAAATAATCAATCGTTACCAGAATGAACCTATGACCATTGGAAGCCGCAGGTTCTATAGGTCCAATAACATCCATACCCCATGCAACAAACAGCCATGGTGCTGACATTGTACGCAACTCGGTCGGCGGAGAATGAATCAAATCACCGTGTATCTGACACTGATGGCATCTTCGCACGAAACTTATACAATCCCGCTCCATAGTGAGCCAATAATATCATGCTCGAAGAATCTTCTTTGCCAATACGTATCCGCTCATGTGTGGTCCGCAAACTCCCGAGTGTATATCCGTCATAACTGTTGTGGCTTGACTTGCGTCTATACATCTCAATAATCCCAAATCTGGGGTTCTTTTGTACAGCACCCCTCCACTAAGGAAAAATCCGTTCGCCAACCGCCGAATAGCTCGCTTTTGATCTCCGGTTGCTTGCTCTGGGTATACTCCTAACCTGAGGTATTCCTTGACATCATGAAACCATGGCTCACCATCCACCTCTTCCTCTATCACATTACAATAAGCATGTTGATTCCGGACATGGATGTGTAATGGATCGACACGAACCTTGTCCGGGTGATGTAGCATTGATGCTAAAGTAGCCAACGCGTCGGCAACCTCATTATGCATCCTTGGGATGTGCCTGAATTCTACCGATCGAAAGCGTTTGGTCAAATCATGCAAACACTGACGATATGGGATAAGCTTTAAATCTCTGGTTTCCCATTCTCCCTGAATCTGATGTACCAGAAGGTCCGAGTCCCCCAAGACCAAGACGTCCTGTACATCCATGTCCACCGCTAATCGCAACCCCAAGATACATGCCTCGTACTCGGCCATATTATTGGTGCAATGAAAACGCAGTTGAGCAGTAACAGGATAATGATGTCCTGTTTCAGATATGAGCACAACCCCTACTCCGACTCCTTTTGCGTTCGCCGCTCCGTCGGAGAAGAGCTTCCACCCTGGATCCTTGGTTAGTTCTAACCCCTCAATTTGCAACACCTCTTCGTCTGGAAAATACGTCCTCAAGGGTTCGTATTCGTCATCAACAGGATTTTCAGCTAAGTGATCGGCCAGGGCTTGAGCTTTCATGGCCGTCCTTGTCACGTATATGATGTCGAACTCCGTAAGTAATATTTGCCATTTTGCTAACCTCCCTGTAGGCATAGGTTTATGGAAAATATACTTCAACGGATCCAGACGCGAAATGAGGTAAGTGGTGTAAGAAGACAAATAGTGTTTCAGCTTTTGGGCTACCCAAGTCAGGGCGCAACATGTCTTTTCTAGATGAGTGTACTTGACCTCGTGGACTGTAAATTTCTTACTGAGGTAGTAAATGGCCCGTTCCTTCCTGCCAGTAAGATCATGCTGCCCCAGTACGCAGCCAAACGAATTCTCCAAGACCGTCAGGATAAAGAATCAGGGGTCTACCTGGCTCAGGCGGAACTAGTACGGGTGGATTTGACAGATACCCTTTGATCCGGTCAAACGCTTCCTGACATTCTGTCGTCCATTCTATCGCCGCGTCTTTTTTCAATAGACGGAATATGGGTTCACAAGTTGCCGTGAGCTGGGCAATAAACCTACTGATGTAATTCAACCTTCCCAACAGACTCATTACCTCTGTTTTATTCTTCGGCGGGGCTAACTCCTGAATGGACTTGATTTTGGATGGGTCCAACTCAATGCCCCGTCGGCTGACGATGAATCCTAGCAACTTTCCTGATGGAACTCCGAATGCGCACTTGGCCGGATTAAGCTTGATGTCGTACCTTCGAAGTCTTTGAAAGAACTTCCTGAGGTCAGCGACATGGTCCTCTTGACGTCTGGATTTCACGATCACATCATCCACGTACACTTCAATTTCCTTGTGTATCATGTCATGGAATACCGTAGTCATCGCCCTCATATATGTTGCTCATGCATTCTTCAAACCAAACGGCATCACTCGGTAGCAATAAGTCCCCCACGGTGTGATAAAAGCCGTCTTTTCTGCGTCCTCTTCATCCATCAAAATCTGATGATATCCCGCATAACAGTCCACAAAGGATCCAATTTCGCGTCCGGCGCAATTATCAATCAGGATATGGATATTGGGAAGTGGGAAATTATCCTTAGGACTTGCCTTGTTGAGATTGCGATAGTCCACGCATACTCTGATCTTTCCGTCTTTCTTTGGCACCGGTACTACGTTAGCCAACCATTCAGGGTATCGAGTGACACGAATGACTTTCGCCTGCAATTGCTTGGTTACTTCCTCCTTAATCTTCACACTCATCTCCGTCTTGAATTTCCGCAGTTTCTGCTTGACGGGAGGATATGCCGGATCAGTGGGTAATCTATGAACCACTAGATCAGTGCTGAGTCCGGGCATGTCGTCGTACGACCATGCGAAAATGTCTTTAAACTCCATGAGTGTTTTGATCAGTTCTTCTCTTAGATTGGGTTCAATATGGACACTTATCCGGGTTTCTTTGACGTCATCCGCATTCCCTAGATTAACGGCCTCAGTATCATTTAAATTCGGTTTGGGCTTTTCCTCGAAGTGACTTAATTCTTCACCGATTTCTTCTACGGCTTCATCGTCGCCGTACTCCGACTCACTCTCGTCACTTCTTATTTCATGCGTTATTATTTCCAAACCCGATTGACTTTCTAGACTGGGTTGATTAATCTTTAAGCACGCCATATCATTAAGATCAGTTGAAAGAAGGCTGTTCAGAAAAGTAAAAAGAAGGAAAAATAAGCAAAATTAGACACGAAGGGAACCAAATTTTCATTAAGGAGAATGGTACAAGGGAAAACAAACTGCAAACTCAAAAAAAACGAACTAAAAACAAACTGGATTTTACTCTGGGGACAAACCCCCAACACAAAATTTCGAAAGAAAAACAATCCAAGACAAACTACCAAGACTCCTTCCGGACAGGGAGAGGAGTAGCCTTCCAGTTATTCAGTTTTGCCTTTGGTCCCACAAATTGTATCTCGGCATGACTGGGTCCTTCACCGTCCTCGAGCATACATACATCCGTGAATAGGTCCTCGAACTTCCTGAAGAACTCTTCGTCTGGCTTGACCGTAGGACCGGGAATCTTTGTCGCTGGATGTCCTCTTGCTCCGGACCTGACAAAAGATTGGGAAAGGCGTGGAACAGGCTTTGGGAGCGCCCATGTCTTCTGCTTACTCCTCTTTGCTCGCCGGATGTCCTCTGATGTTGGCTGGAATCCCAAGCCGAAGGTTCCCAAGTTTTCGACCACCGATACCGGTTGTATGATTCCTTGCAGAGATGCACCTAGACCTTTACCGGGTATGAAACCATGTCTCAACATTTCATGCGCCACCATGACATCCGCAGTAATTGTTCTGTCGCCGGGAATGCATTCCCCTTCCGGAACTCGGTTGGCGGGCACCACATCACAGACCTGATATACCCACGGCCCAACATCTTCTTCTGTTTCAACAAAGGGGATGATGGTGCCTGATTGTGGATCGTCCTCTCCATGGACGACGATCTCCTGTTGGTCCCACTCGAACTTGACGAGTTGGTGCAAGCTGGATGGAACCGCTCTTGCGGCATGGATCCATGGTCGCCCTATCAGGAGGTTATATGACACCACCATGTCCAGCACCTGGAATTCCATGGTGAACTCCACTGGCCCGATTGTCAAGATTAGCACTATGTCACCAACCGACGCTTTGCCTCCTCCGTCAAACCCTCGAACACATACGCTGTTCTTGCGTACCCTGCCGATGTCTACTTTTAATTTGCCCGGTGTAGAGAGAGGACAAATGTTAGCACTGGACCCATTATCGACAAGGACTTTGGTAACCACCGCCTCTTCGCACTTCACCGTAAGATATAAAGCCCTGTTGTGCTCAGTGCCTTCCTCAGGCAACTCGTCATCGGTGAAGGTGATCCGATTTGCTTCGAAGATCCGATTGGTGATCTTCTCCAAATGGCTTGCTGAGATTTTATCCGGTACATGTGCCTCATTCAGGACTTTCATCAATGCTTGCCGATGTTCTTCAGAATGTATCAGCAAGGATAGCAATGATATTTGTGCCGGAGTCTTCTTCAACTGCTCTAAGACAGAGTAGTCATGCAGCTTCATCTTTTTCAAGAATTCTTCCGCTTCTTCATCAGTTACCGGCTTTTTCAATGCTGCCGGAGTGGTCTTCCTCAATCCCGCAGGGGCAAAACATCTCCCCGAGCGGGTCAACCCTTGAGCTTCACAAACTTCCTCTTTCACCTCCTTTCCTCTGTAGGTCGTTGTAATCCGAGCATAATTCCATGGGACGGCCCGGCTATCAGTCACTGGCAGCTGTGTTGCCGGCTGGATGATGAAAGGATCCATTCGAACGCCTGCTACTGTCAAGATGGGCTTGATTGCTGCCCCCGGTACAACTATCTTGGCCGGCTTCACCGGTACTTCGTTCACACTTTCCTTTCCTGCTTCCGACTCTCCTGGTATGTCCTTCTTGCAACTGGGCGACTCGTCAAGGCTTGGCCCTTTTCTCGTTCCTGCCCCGCTAGACTTAATCATCATTACAGTCTGAGAGGCTTTCTCCTTTCCTTCCTCCGCCCGTACCAACTCGATCATATTGGTCTCATGATGAGTTGGAAGCGGGTTTTGGTTGATGTTGGGCTCTGTTGGAGTCTGGACCTCAATCCTGCGAGTGTCGATGAGCTCCTGGATGGCCGTCTTTAGCCTCCAACACTTTTCTGTATCGTGCCCCGGACATCCCGAGCAGTAGGCACAATTTACTGAATGGTCCAGGTTCTTCGGGAGGGGGTTTGGTAGCTTAGCTTCAACCGGATTTAGCAACCCTACTTGCTTCAACCGGTGGAACAGACTGGTGTAAGACTCTCCTAAGGGAGTGAAAGTCTTTGGCCTCGGCGCCCTGTCGCCCCCGAATGCCTGGTTCGGACGGAAACTCGCGCCCGAGGGGTTTCTGTAAGCTCTTGGGGGTGGATGATTGTTCTGGGGGTTCAGTGCACGCCACGGTGCATGAACAGGAGGTGCAGAGTAGGACTGTGCATGGTGGACAGTAAAATGGGGATCAAGTGCGGGATAGTAATGTTGCGGGTGGTTATATGGGTTGTGAGAGTAATTTTGGTGGTGAGGCTGGGGTGGGCTATATTGGGGTGCGGGGCCTCTATTTCTGAACCATGCCCCGGACTCGACGGCCGCAACTTCCTCTCTCCTCTTTTTCCCCAGTACTCCTCCAGTACCACTTTGGATAGCCTGAGTGGTGGCTTTCAGTGCTGAGTAACTCATGATCTTGTTGGCCTTCAAACCTTCCTCGATCATACCCCCCATTTTTATCACCTCAGTGAATGATTTGCCTACGGACGTTACCAGATGTCCGAAGTAGGTGGGCTCTAATGTCTGCAAGAAGTAGTCCACCATCTCGCTCTCTCTCATCGGCGGATCTACCCTGGCCGCCTGTTCCCTCCACCGGAAACCAAATTCCCTGAAGCTTTCGGCGGGCTTCTTCTCTAATTTTAACAATGATAGGCGGTCGGGGATTATCTCAAGATTGTATTGGAACTGGCCGATAAAAGCTTGAGCCAAATCATCCCACGTAAACCATCTACTAGGATCCTGTCTAGTGTACCACTCCAGCGCAGATCCTCCCAGACTCTGGCCGAAGTAAGCTATCAGAAGCTCGTCCCGTCCTCCGGCCCTCTCATTTTACTGCAAAACCCTCGCAGGTGGGCCACTGGGTCACCATGCCCCTCGTATAGGTCGAATTTGGGCATTTTAAATCCTGCTGGCAACTGGACGTCCGGAAATGGACACAGATCCTTATAGGCGACGCTGACCTGGTTGCCTAAACCGTGCATGTTCTTGAAGGACTGCTCCAGGCTTTTAACTTTTCTGACAACTTCCTCGTGTTCCGAACTTTGGAAGTGCTTTTCCGGTTCTGCCGGATTATCCCAGTGGGGTGTATGTGATTGTGGTTCGGGAGCCCTGAAAGTAGGCTCTGGAGGATAGTAAGAGTTGTCATGGATCGGAACATATGGCTCGCTGACCGGCCTTTGCAGAGGAGCAGGTGGAGGTGCCACAAAAACAGGGGTGGCTGGAGGAGGATTTGGTTTGGCTGGTGGAATGTGGGTGGCATATGGGTTTTCCCCCTGAAAGTATGGATAGCTTGGGGCGCTTGTTGAAGGATCGATGGGCGGATGTTCGGGAGCTGAGGCGAGAGTAGGGCGGTTTGGTGAAGACTGTTCCCTGGCCCAGGCCAGGTGCATCTCTGTTATCTGTTGTTTTAACCGGTCTACCTCTTCTTTCATGATTTGTAGCTCGGATTTTTCTTCCTCGAGACTCTTGCCAGGAACTCGACATGCTTACTGTAACTGGTCCTTTGGATCTAGTACGGTAGTGATGGCTGGCCAGTATATTCTGTCAAACCAACTGCTAAACTTTCTGGAATATGCAACAAACTTGTTAGTTCACCGAGTTTGACAGATATGTTATAGCACGTTGGATGCAATGCACCTAACCAAATAACCATTTCTACGTGTACTCTTAACATGCGTCATTCCGGCCCTTTTTCTTTCTTTTTCTTCTCTCTTTTTTTTTCTTTTTTTTTCTTTTTCGACTATCTTTGCAAGCCTTATTGTTATTTAACCTATGGATTCCTTTCTTTTTAGTGGTGGTCGAATCTTATGTGGATTGCCTACGTATCACGACCCCGCGTGAATCAGACCGAGCGTAGTTCTGGTAACAAGATTGTGGCAAAATTCAGTAACTTTTATATCAAATAAAACCGTGTAGTTACAAAACACGTCTTACAACAATCAGCAAAAACAAAAGGAAATGCTTGACTTGGGAAAGTAAAGATAAAAATGCCAACTAGCTTGACTCAACATTTCAAAATACATTTTCAATCAAAAATCTAATGCCCTAAAATCCATGGGGGCCCGCGAGGCATCATTCGGCCTTGCCGCGGGCCTTGGTGTGAGGTCCTTGTGCAGTTCCCTCAACTCTTCCATGATCCGATGAACATAACCCATAATTGAAGCGAAAAGGTCGGCGCGGGGCATTCGTTCGCAAGCTAGGCACTTCATGGTGACATAGTGCCCGATTTCTCCAATTCTGTCCTTGATCATGTCCCTTTCTCCGAGTAGCCGCTCTATTTGCTGGTTCTTCGTCCCCAATCTTCGAGCATTGTTGGTGACTTGATCTAGGAGCCTATCCACTTGTCCTTGCAGGCGGGCCATCAAATTGTGGCAACGGTCGAGGTCCGTTCTGGCATCTTGGGCTTGCTTGAAAACCCGCTCCCTGAGGACAACATTTGCTTCCCTCAGACTAGTGATGATCTCGGTGTAATCTTCTTCCACCCGTTTTAGGTGAAGTGCATGTTGATGTGCCTCCTTTCTCCAGCTAGCCCGGATCCTCGTTGTCTGGGCTTTTGACTCGTCCAATTCTCTTTGGATATCGGTGACTTGACTTTTCAGACCCTTTATCAATTTTTCGTCGGCCCGACTCCTCAACTGTCTGTCAGGCATCTCTTTTCATTTGCTGGATTTGAGCTCTCAAGAAGTCATTTTCCTGTGCCAACTTCTTTTTGTCTCCTTCATCGGTGGCGGCTTGCATGTTCTTCTCGAATTGGAGGTCCTGGACCTGCTGTTCTATCCTGCCAATCTTCGTCCTGTACCCCTCCTCCTTTGCTAACCAATCCCATTGTTCCCGCGAATCTTCCGTGAATTGTTGGACATGGGCTCTCTTAGAACATTTCCGACGAATCTGAAATCTTTTCCCGAACCACACGTTGTACTTTGGGTCCACCTCTCCCTTAGATAGTTCCCGGACCATGGTTTTAGGCTCAAGGAACCGACATTCGTGCCACAGCCTTCTAACCTTCTCTTCGGGGAAGACAACTCCCGGGCTCAACTCAATGGCGTACTTCCTCAGGTCTTGATCGGTAGGAATAACCTGAAACCTTCCTAGTTGACGTAATACACGGTGAGGGACATATGGTTGGACACTGCGGATCCCCATCAGAAGGATATAACACTCCTCGGCTGCCATATATATTACTTCGGTATCGGGTAACCACCCGAATGCCCATTCAATCTGATCGGCTTCTATTGAGCTCAGTCGTGCAAGCCATGCCTCGACGCCTTCAGGGAATACAGCACCCATCATCCGTTCTTCGAAACCCCTGATACAGGTTTTTCCGGTCAACCCATGGTTCATGTATTGTGTTCGGTGATGGAGGTGTTCTTGCATCCATAATTGGAGTAACAGATTGCAACCTTGGAAGAAATTGCCCCCTTCTCGGCATACGGTCAAGGCTCGATAGATTTCGGACAAAACCAAAGGGACCACCGTGCTGGTAGCCTTTTTGATTGCAACATCGGCTATTCCTACCAGACTTATCTCTATTTTCTTATCTTCGCGCGGACAAATCACAATCCCCAAGAATGTCGTTATGAATGCTAGAATTCGTCTGGCCTCCCACTTGGTTCTATTCCCTGCGTGAGTCAGTCCAAGGTTTGACTCTTCAAAACCCCGAGGAGCGCCGTACCGTTGATATAAGAATTGGAGATCGCAACACCCTTTCGGCAGATCATCATTTTTCACCTTCCGACTAATGCTCAGCAAATCCAGAAACCCATGTGGAGATACCGGTCTTGGTGAGAGCAGGTATTGTCCTCTTAATTTCCCATTTAGTCCTGCATAGCCCGCAATTTCCTCTAATGTGGGCGTCAGTTCAAAGTCAACAAAACGGAACACATTACGGGTCGGATCCCAGAAAGATACCAGTGCCTTGATGATGTCCTCCCTTGGCTTGATATTCAACAGATCAACCAAACCTCCCAAAATTCTCCCTACTACCTTTTTGCTACTGTCTTCCATATTGTTCCACCATATACGGAGCGGCTGAGGGACCTCACTAAGGATTGAAAATGATTTATTCTGATTCGTGCTCATCCTGCACATTTATTAAGGTGATTTAAATAAGAAAAACAACTTTGTTTTGCCAAAAATAAAACAAAATCAGTTTTCAATCACGGCCTTTCAACGTCTCGGGGACGAAGGCTCTTAAGGCTGTGGGGTAAATTGATCGAAATCAAAATTGACCCAAAGGTGGCCGTTTATACGAAATTAGCCTTCCGGCGTCCCTTTCGGGAACATTCGGCTATTTTTTAAAAACAGCGTCACCGACTTATTTAGTACAAAAGTTAATTTTGATTTTTCGGCCATTTTTCAAAAGGTGAAGTTGGACCTGAAGGAGGTTGCCTACGTATCTCACATCCAATGAGAATCAAACCCACGTAGTTCGGTTTTGACGAAACAAACGACATTATTTATTTATTCATTTTGCTAAAGGAAAACAAATAAGCTATTTCTATCTTAAGAACAAAACACATTTTTTTTCTTTTTTTTTTTCTTTTTTTTTTTTCTTTAATCTCTAAAAGCCGGTCAGCATGCAAGTCTATAACAGATAAATGCGCAAGACAAACAGGATGCAGCAGGATAGTCTGTTCATTTCAGGTCACCTGTCCTAGACGGACTCAACCCCCGTGTTGAGTCCCCTAAGCCAAAATGCGACATGATGCAAATAAACGTTTCCTACTAGGGATCCGGCATGAAGCTTTGTTATTCTAGGTTTAAAAACCCGGGTTTATCTGTTCTAGACTTGGCTTACCCGAGCGGACAGCTCGAGCCGAGGAGGAGGCAGCAACCCGGGAATACAGAAGCTTCACCGGTTTTGCAACTTATCCAAACCTCGTTCTAAAATGGGAATCAGACACTATACAGAAAAGAAGTCACACGAAGTGCACCCTTCTTCATGATTTAGAAGACTTAGAGAGGAGATTGGTTCCGGCACAATTTATATGTACAGGTTCACAAAATATCAAAGCAGTAAAAACAACATTTTGCACATTGATGCCAACATGTAAAAAAAATCAGATAATAAAACATGCCAAATACAACGGTTATTCCGAGCTCGAATTCTAAAGAAATCCCCAGCAGAGTCGCCAGAGCTGTCACACCTCTTTTTTACGCACCCGCAAGGGTGCAAAGAGTTTTTCCAATTAAAGGACAATCGAGATGGGATTTATTTTAATTATTTCAGAGTCGCCACTTGGGAGATTTATGGTGTCCCAAGTCACCGGTTAAATCCCGAATCGAGGAAAAGAATGACTCTATTTAACGGTCCGCGAACCAGAAATCCGGATAAGGAATTCTATTAACCCGGGAGAAGGTATTAGGCATTCCCGAATTCCGTGGTTCTAGCACGGTCGCTCAACTGTCGTGTTTGGCTTATCTATCTGCTTTTTACAATTATGTACTTAGTGCAAGTGAATATATATATATATATATATATATATATATATATATATATATATATATATATATATATACATATACTAACCTATAACACAACTATTTTTTTACTACAATTATCCCACATAACTACATATCACTTAAAAAATGTAAATCACATAAAATGCAAAACCTAATGTATATTTTTTTGTCTTTTATTAATAAACATGCACACAAAAAATGTAAATTTAAGATAAAATAACACAAAAATCACAAAAATCATGCCTAACACGAAACTATTTTTATTTTGAATTTTCTGGGAGTACTTCTCAGGTAAGGCAAAAATGAATTCACCTTGTTCCAAATAGATTTCAAGAGTGCATTTTTTTGAATGGACTCCTTAAGAGAGAAGTCTATGTGAAGCAACCTCCAGGGTTTGAATATCATGAGCACCCTGAATATATTTACAAACTGAACAAAGCCTTGTACGGGCTAAAACAAGCTCCTCGAGCTTGGTATGAAAGACTGTCAAAGATTCTCTTGGAAAATAGATTTAAAAGTGGGAAAATCGACAACACTCTCTTCTTATAGAAACGGGGAAGGAATATGCTCATTGTTCAGGTCTATGTTGATAACATCATATATGGAGAAACAGATGAACCTCTGTGTGATGAATTTGCAGAACTCATGAGAGGTGAATTTGAAATAAGCATGATGGGAGAACTGAACTTCTTCTTGGGTCTTCAAGTAAAACAGTCCCCAAGTCCATTTGTCAGCAAAAATACATCAGAGAGCTTTTGAAGTTGTTTGATATGGAAGTATCAAAGGTGATAGACACTCTCATTGCTACTGCAACTCGACTGGACATAGATGAAACTGGATCTCCTGTGAATCAAACCATGTATAGAGACATTACTGGTTCTATATCACTGCCAGCAGACCTAATATTATTTTTCGTATGGGATTATGTACAAGGTTTCAATGAAATCCCAAGGAATCTCACTTAAAGGCTGCCAAAAGAATATTGAGATACCTCAAAGGAACACATGAGATGGTTCTATATTATCCCTCAAGTGATAACTTTAATCTCATTGGTTATGCTGGCACATATTATGCAGGTTATCTTGTGACAGGAAAAGCACTTTTGGAATGGCTCACTTCTTAGGATCGTGTCTTATCTCTTGGGGCACAAAGAACCAAAAGTCAGTGGCTTTTTCAACAGCTGGAGTAGAATATGTAGATGCAACATCCTATTGTTCTCAACTGTTATGGATCAAGCAGCAACTAGAGGACTTTAGGGTACTTATTGAGAGTTTTCTTCTTCTATGTGACAAAACCAATGCACTCAACATGGCCAAGAATTCAGTTCAACACAAAAGGACAAAGCATATTGATGTGAGGCATCACTTTCTAAGGGACAATGTGGAGAAAGGACTAATATGTATAAAGTTCTGCAGCACAAAAGATCAAATTGCAGATATTTTCACCAAGACTTTAAGTAGGGAACAATTTGAAAGAAATAGAATGAAGTTGGGGATTTTAAAGCCAAATTGAGAACCAAATTCCTCTTTATCCGGCTATGTAAATCACCTTCAAGAAATAACTGGCTAAAAGTATTTTTTGGCCACGTATAACCCACTTTAATACTATTGTAGGTAACACGCATGATGAGTATAGAAGCTGTAGATGCAGTTCATGAATGATAAAAGACGATTGATTCTTTCAAATAAAAGGTCAAGAACCTGGTTCTTGTACCAAAGTAGTTCTGTGTATCCTTTAATACACGTCTTAAAAAGGGTACAAAACCCAGTTGCCATGTCATTCAAAATTTTAGATTCACTATCAAGTCTCTTCAATTCAAATAGTTCCATCTCCCTCTGAAACATTGCATTTTTCCATGCCCAATCACCATTTTCGAATCAGTTCCTATTCCTCTCTCCTCATAATTATCCTCTCCTAATATAAACCTTTTTCTGTTCTCTCTAACCATAAGTTCTCCATTAGAAATTCCCAAAAGCACAGTCACACCTTTTTTTCCTTTTCTCTTTCTCTTTAATGGCTGAGACAAACTCCGACCTCTATGCCTCAGTTGTAACTATTACTGATAAACCTATGAATACTTTCGCTCCTATTAAGCCTTCCTTACTCTCTCTTACTCCTTCTGCTGAAGTCACTCCTCATCAAGTTTTCCCGTCTCTTTCTATTTCATAAACCCCCAAAAATTATCCCTCCACCCCCTCCATCTTCTGAGGCTCCCATTAGTCAAAGACCCAGTAATGAACAAGGTCAAAACCCTAAGGTCATAAAGAGTTAGGCCATCATTGCTACCGACTTCGTGGTGGCAGTAGTACCATTTGAGGAAGTGAAAACATTGTAACCGTCTTTGTGGTGTCTGCTGATGGGGTACTATATGAGATGATCTCTCAGAAAAATAATGTACATATGAAGGGACCACTGTAACTGTTGAAGGTGATGCACTAGAAGATACTAATAGGCCATCACATGAGGAACATGATCCCTCTCTAGAGGACCCAGGTCAGGGCTCTCATTCCCAGGACAATTATGTTCCTGCATTCACTGATATACCCTTGGAAATACAAGTACCTGAAATCCAGTGATGAGGAAGACCTGGATAATGTGGTTATTGATGCATTCATAGTTAAGTGAAGAGTTGTGTCCACTCTTGAGTCTGAAACGAAATGACCTACTATTAGGCTTCAAGCTAAGGTGGCCTACTATTTTGTTCTTCAAAAGAGCAAGTAACGTAGTAAGAAAAAAAGGAGAAAGTTGGTTAAAGACAGAATACCTGTAAGTGATAAGGCAATACATGTATTAGAGATGGATGAGGAAACCCTAGATGAACCTGGTTCACTAGTTAGACGGTCTTTGAAAAAGAAGAAGCCTATTTCAACAGAGAAGGGGTCAACCTCTAGGTCCAAGATAAAGGAGGTGGTGAGTGAGTTCTCGATGTCTGATGAGAATGTATTAGTCAAATAGAAGGAAAAAGGAAAAGTAAGTGGTGAGAAGTCCAGCAAATGCAAGTCTAAAATTTATGACGAACCTGGTTATATGAAGAGAATGAGAAGTGAAGTCAGCCTTGACTCCGAACGTCTGCTACATCAAAAAGTTATGTTGGGTCGTACATTTGACCCAACAATCTCTAAGATGGATGGTATGCGCCAAATTATGGAAATTGTCGAATTTCAACGCTGGGTGCAATAATCCCAAATGTATGCCCCTATGGTATATGAGAATGAGGTACAAAGCTTCTTTTTTAGCCTCTTTCCCATTGAAACTGACCATATTTGTGCTTTGGTCAATGGAGTGGACATTGTCTTCGACATAAAGTTGCTTGGAGAGATATTAAAGTTCCTACAACTAGTGTAAGAAGTGTAAGGGATATGTGAAAGTTTAACTTAAGAAGTGTTGTGGTAAAATACAATGCAAACCAGAAGGGGGACTAGATCCATAAGAAAGCTCTTCTTCCTGTGTATCAGTTGTTGTTCGAATTTGGGTATTGATAGATATGTTGTTTCAATAACTTAATTAGGGATTTAATTCGTGATAATTTCTAGAATTAATTGATGGAGTTTTGATATGTATTGTGGAGTTATTTTGTATTTTTCTTAATCAAAAGTGGAGTTTGATATTGATTTTTTCCACATCTTATGCTCTAGTTTAATTTCGTGATTCAAATGGGTAATAAAAGGAGTCTCTTGAATTGTTTATCGATCTAAAAAATAGGAAATATTTGTGAGAAGTTACCCTTTAGATTATAACATCATTTTATTATTGTAATGGTTTACACTGCTTCAGTTGGATTAATTAATCAAAAGTGGAATATTAGCTTCAAATCTAATTTGATTATCTGTTGAATCCGTAAGAATCAATTGTATTATAGAGTGAATTACCTCAATAATTGGATCCCAGGTCATTATCGTGCATCTATCTAGTCAATTACCCTTATTTTCCTCATTGATATTTCTTCGTGCTCATCTGCGCTCTTTTGTGATCAATTGTTATTTGCTTAAACTTTAGTAATTAATCGTAGTAATAATCATCAAATCACGTGTTAATTTTCCTGGATAGTAATCAACTGGAGATTATTCGAACACAATTAATTTCAATACTTGTGGAGACGATAATAAATATATACTATCTTTGACTAGCAAGCATTCATTTTGTGTTATGTTTTGCACTTGCCAAAATTTGGTGTCGTTGCCGGGGAATGGCAATCAATAGTCTTTGAAATATTTTGTAGTGCTAATTCAAGAATTAGCTTTTATTTTTTCTATTTTATTTCTTTTAGTTTAGTTTAGTTAACATCTCTTCGAGATTTCTTTTGTTGAAGAAAGCTTGAAGAGCATATTCTTGATATTAAACTCTAAATGATGTAAAGATGGAGCATAACCAGCATAAGAAAATGGTTGCAGTGTTAGCAGTTGAACATGGTCACAAGTCTATTATTTATTTTAAATATAGTGGAAATTATCTTTGGGTTGACTATCAAGCAGGTAAGTATTCTTCATATGGTTCATCTATTGAACAACCTAACTTTATTTCTAGTCCGTACAGTATGAAGTTTCATACGGGCACAGTCTTAACTATGGTTGGGATGAATAACCTTATTATGATTGGAATAAAAACAAAGTGAGACAACCACTTCAAGAGCAGAATGGTATTTTAGAAGAGCTTATGTATAAGTTCATGAATAGAGTAGAAGAGGAATTGCACAAGATGATGAAGCCATTAACAACCTCGGAATTCAAGTAAGCCAAATAATAGGTACACTTTCAGAAAACTCATTGCCTTGTGATGGTGAATATATGGATGAGATACCCTATTAGAATGAGCATACCCAATAGGATGAGCATCCATAGAGACAGCTTTCCCCTCTGCAAGGGGACTCTGATTTAATTGTGATAATTGAAGATGAGGCTTTGGTTGATTGTGCAGCCATAAAAGAAGAGTTCAAGCCCCCATTCACCTTCCCACATTTACAATCTTTAGTCGAAGAGAACGAGGAACAAATAGTCTTGGACATACCATATGATTATTCACATGACCTTTCTTCTTTGTTTTCTTACTCTAACCTTGATCACATGAATTTTATTTTTGGGGATTTACAGGAATATGCATGGATTGATCTTATGAAAGAATGCCGAAACAAGTTGAGAATGATCCTACAAGAATAATCCACGCTCAAAATGAGGTCTAAAAAGTAAGTAAGACTGTGGCTTGTAGATATCCTTAGAGGACTTTGGCTTGATGAGCTCCATAAAGAATCCCAATGAGCAAAAATTATGAATGAATTAAGAATTAGGGGTGGAGTTCATAAATTCTCGGAAACTAAAAAAACGTTCATGGGAGTTTTCTTTACCTCTTGCTTTTTATTTGTGCGCCATGGGAACATGCCACTATTTAAAATGTGGGGTAGGATGTGAATATGTAAATATTTGTTTGTTTTCTTTTCTTGCGTTTGTCTTCGTTTCTTTTGATTGAAATTTAAAAAATTAAAATAATAAATAAATAAATTTTTTCCTTAGCTAGGGAGGATGTAAATTGCAAATGTATGTTTGTTTTTGTTTCTTGCTATGTATATATATATATATATATATATATATATATATATATATATATATATATAGAGAGAGAGAGAGAGAGAGAGAGAGCAACCAGGAGATAGAATGGGCAATCACACATTATAGGGGAAAGAATGCAGCACCTGAAGTCTACAGAATGAGCCTAGCAGGATCCATCTAACACATATAGCAGGAGAGAAGTCTGATAATCTTTCAAGCTAAAAGTAGAAATGCAGTAGCGTTGATCAGAGCTATTGTTCAAGAAATACATTGTATAGGAGAATTAGCAGAAGTTAGCGAGACGATTGCAAGAGTTAGATTACTATCTGTGTGTTTAAACTTATGTATCCTAGTACGTATTTGAGTTATTCCTGATAGTTAGGAAAGTGAAGTCGATACACTTGGGGTTGTATGTCCAGTGTGCGTTCACTATATTTTTCTTCTGTTTGTAAATACTACTCCCTTCGTTCCTAAATAAGTGATTTTTTGGGTATTTTTATACAGGTTAAGAAATCCACCTTTTAGTATTAATTAGCAATGAAATTGACCATATTAACTTTTACTATCTCACATAAAATTTCTAACACATATCCCAACACTATTTACTCCATGAACAATGTTGAAAAAAAATAATTAATTCATTCATGAAATCTGAAAAAATTACTTATTTTGGACCACAAGAAAAAGTCCAAAAAATTACTTATTTTGGACCAGAGGGGGTAGTATCTATGAACGTACATTGCACGTTAATAATAGCACATGTTTAAATATATTTATATGAAGGAACAATACACTTTAATTAATGAAAGATTTTTATATATAATAAGCAATCATCTAAATACCGAACAACATTATTACATTAGCATAATACATGAAATTAAAATAAAAGGACAATATCAAAACTTACACAAATGATTAATTTTATCATGTTAGTCAGATAATTATGTATTACAGTTTAAGAGTATTTAATGTGATGGTATATTAACGAACACTTCTTTGTGGATAATATTTTTTTGTGTATGTTTCCTCCTAATGTTTTGGTTGCTCCACCTTAACTAGAACTCTTGTTGTCGATCTTGATACCCCTCGTAAAAGTGTAACATATAGTTATTCGTGCAAGAAAATATATTACGGTAAATATAGTCCAATATTTAGGATGTTTGTCCTTGTGCTTTATTTATATATTTGCAAACTATAAACATACAAAAAATTATTTTCACACAAATTTAAAAGGATATTTCTTAGTTTCGAAAGACGAACGTTGAGTTTAAGGATTTGAATATACTTAGAAGCACATTAACCGGTATCATAATTATTGCATGTATGACGTTATTGTCAATACTTCTATATACCATCTGTGTGGTATCACATAAGCTATTCAACTATCTAACTTTTTCAGTAGCATGACATGCATATTTTTTTCAAAGCAAACCTATATACAATGGAAGGCATGGTAGACATTTGGTATTAAAGTACTTAAGTATTCTTCTTGGTAGTAATTATTGATATCATTTTCTGCTGAGTCAAAAACAAAAAAAACATTTTATTTTTACTATAAAATTCAGCAATCAACTTTTTATTTAGTTGATCAACATATTCATTTCTGCTAGCTAAGATATCTTTTTAATTCTATTATGTGATTTGCATAAATTGCGTTTTAATCTAATGATTGAAATATTTCTATTATTGAAAATATTTCTCTTATTAACTACAAAACTATTACCATTAGGATTGATAACCAAGTATTAAGGAAGAACCAAAATCATCTTTTATTGGATGCTCTTCTTTGTTTTCAATACGAAACAAGAAGACACTGAATACTGAATATGTTCTTACTTTATATTTAATAATAAAAAATATTATTTGAGTAGAAATTCAGTTCAAATATAATATAAAAATATATTATCATGGGAATATTTTTTCCCCTCAATTTCAACTCGTTATACAGTATATTTAACATTACTTTTATATATCCCTTGGTATTGGACATATGGCGTAGTAATGCATTGTCAATATTGGAGATTCTTATAAAATTAATTATTAAACCTTCATGCATATTTTACAAAAATAATAATTTAATAGGCAAAATTTTATTAATTTAAAATATTAAATATTAAAACAATTAACATAAAAGATATTGTAGTTAAAAAGGGTTCAAATTAAATAAAAGAGGAACGTATTGGACACCTTTCGAAATCTGCATCAGGCGATTCCATATTTATTTTTTGCCCCTCGATTTCTGTACTTATATTAATTGGAATTATATTATTAAGACATACAAGTTATATTATTCTGAGTGAGCTAGGCATTAATGAAACAATAATAATAAACAATAGAAAAAATACACTTTAGATACTATAATAAAGAAAGTTTTATACGATTATCCAATTCGAGTACAATATTTATATAAGAGAAAATTAGTATACAATTTATACTAATAGGATTTCTAACATGTAATATTATGTCCTAAAATTAATAGGATTATAAGGCTAATATGTAGAATTCCGGTTATGTCATTTTATTATGAGTTATTATGCTTAACATTATGAGGTTTATCTTTGTAAACTGACTTTGTATTCATTTTATAATAATATAGACTAGTCTCTATGACGTGTAAATAAAGTGACAAATATCTATTAAATAGGTTTTAATTTTGTTTTATGTTTTTCAAAATAAGTAAAACTTGTAAGTTAGGAAAAATTTCTATTTTCACATTAATTTCTGATGATATTAAATCCTTCTTTGAATATTTTATTATTTTATGTATTACTTGCTCACTCTCGTTCTATTTGAAAATTATAAAGGAAATAAATCAAAACCCAATATAAAATAAAAAGTTCCGACCAACTCCTATCACCTCTCCCCAAAAATTCCAAACCACAATGCGAGAATATTACATGCCCAAATAAAGAAATACTGAAAAGAGAAATTGTAGAACTTGTCAAACTCTAGTGAATTTGTTACCTACACGGAGTTAAATTTTTTGGCACTATTTTAGAGGGAATTATAATGGGTAATAAACAACAAAGAACATTCATAGCATGACTAATTTTCTACACATTAAATAGTTGGGCATAAATTAAGTAATACTAAAAACAATTAAGTTCAATATTCATTATAATATTGTGTATGAGAATATAATTAAGCTAATTAAATGATACGTGCATCAAATATTAGAGGAACAATTATGCTAAAAACAAAAATTGCAGGAGCATCATGGTATGTGTATGTCTTGTTTTAAAATAATAGAAGAGAGAAAAACAACAAATCTTAGAGGATAATTCGTTCCCCTTTAGAAATAAAAGCTTCTCTTCTTTTAATTTATATCTAACGATCTTGTGGACGAAGATCTTCATCTTATTTCAATTTTGAAAATAAGAAAAGAAGAAGATGTAAATATGCAAAATATAAAAGTAAAGTAGTAATAATTATAAAAAAGAGTATTATTGGTCAAGAGTCAAATTTTATATAGTTTAACCAGACAAATCATCTTCACGAGAGAAGAAAGGATAGACATTAAAAACTGAGAAAGAAAAGAAATAAGTTAAAAACAAACAAAAAGGTAAATTAAAATCACATAGAGAAGATTCTTATAGTACCATTCTTCATATGTATTTTCTTCCAATGAGAAATCAATCCAATCAAACGCAATTTTGGTTTAGAAAAAGAAAATTATATTGCTGAAAGTGAAAATAAAGAGCAGCGTTCAATTTCGTCCTAGAATACAGCCACCGTTTGTCCCCGATAGCCCTATAAAATACTCGGATTTCCCTTGACAAGAATTCAAAGTGTATAAATTGTAAGAATCCTAATGAAAATTTTAACTTTGATTGAATAATATAAATCCTATCGAATATGAATCCGAATGAAAATAACTACTATAAACTTTGAAGGGTATACTTATGCACTATTTAAATTCGAAAAGACGTCTAACCTTAGGTAATTATAATTATATGCTTAAATAATGCAAATATATAAGGGCATACAAGTCAATGGGCAGTGCATGTGCAATTTAGATTAGAAATGAATTTTGATCTTGGATAATTTAAAATTACATCCTTAAATTATACAAATATTTAAGGACATAAAAGTCGATCATTGTTTCGGTAATATTGTAATCATTCTTTACTCCTTGGTAGACATGAGAAAAATTGCAACGACTCAACCGGTCATTTTGAGCCCTAGCGCATCGTTCAGCGGTCTGAGGCCATGAGCAGCTTTATTTCAGGTATTGTGACTTGTTCGCATGGTCGGAATTTAAATTCAGGAAGATCAGGAGTTAAATTTAAATGAAAATTCTCATTTGAGAAGCTTAAAGTTGAAAGAATGAACTAGAATTAGAATTTTGAGTAAACGACCTCGGAATCGGAATCTGAAGGTTCCAGCAGGTTCCTATGATAATTTCGGACTTGGCGTATTCTTTGATTGGGTTTCGGATAACCCGGGCGCGTTTTGGCGCCTATTGTAGAAGTTAGCATTTTAGAAGGAATTTCTTAAGTTTGACTTGAAGTGAATTTCAGTGTTATTGATGTCCGCTTGGGATTTCGAGACTGGGAATAGCTCCGTATGGTGATTCTGGAGTTGGAAGGGCGATTGGAAGTAAATTCGGAGGTCCGCAGACTATTTTGAAGCCATTTGGCTAAATATGGAGAGTTGAAGGTTTTTGGAGAGTTGATCGGGGGTTGACTTTTTGATATCGGGGTCGAAATCGAATTTCGAAAGTTGGAGTAGGTCCGTAATGTCAATTATGATTTGCATGCAAAATTTGGGGTCGATCGGACGTGATTTGATAGGTTTACACATCAGAAATAGAAGTTGGAAAGTTCAAAGTTCATAAAGCTTGAATTGAGGTGTACTTAATGAATTTAGCGTTGTTCGTTATGATTTGAGGTCTCGAGCAAGTGCGTAATGTATTTTGGGACTGGTTGGTATGATTGGTTGGGGTCTCGGGGGCCTCGGATTGATTTCGAGTGGTTATCGGATCGAAATTTGGAAATTTTGAAGGCTGAGTGTGTTGCATCTGTCAAAACCGCATCTGCGGTTCTTGGACCGAACCAGATGCGCGACCGCAGATACGGTCTATATATTGCAGAAGCGAAAAAGGGGGCAGGCCCAGGTACCACAGAAGCGGCCGAGGGACCACAAAAGCGGTTCCCCTTATACGGTTCCCCAGACCGCAGAAGCGGTCGACGCCCTTTAGCCCAAGCCGCAGAAGCGGCCAAGGATCTGCAAAAGCGGGACCGCATAAGCAGTGGAAATTTTGCAGAAGCGGAAATGACTGACGGCAGGAGCATGATTTAAGTCGTGATTTGGTTCATTTCCCTCATATTTTCATGGCTTGGGGCGATTTTGGAGAGCTTCAAGGATGAGATTTATGTCATCTATGTTTAGGTAAGTTATTCCCATTACTCTTGTGTTAAATACATCAATTATATATGAAATTAATCGTGGAAATTAGAGTAAATATTGAGATTTTGGTTGAAAACCTAGAAAATTATAATCTTGAATTTTAGCCACGATTTTGAGAATAAAATTAGGAGGAAATTATATATTTGAGTTTCTAAGGTCATGGGTAACCTTTACCTTCGAGAAATTTTAGATTCCGGACACGTGGGTCCGAGAACATTTTGGTCATTTCATTAAGCGAAGTTGGGAATTCGTATAATCTGAATTATTAGCAAGTATTTGAGTATATCCTTATTAGTTTATCGTTAATTGTCTAGTTTTGGTGTATTGTGCGATGGTTCAAGCTTTCGGAAGGGATGTAGAATGCCGATTTCGAGTCTTCGGAGCGAGGTGTATCTCCTTTCTAATTCTGTAAGGGGGAACCTACACCATAGGTGAGTAAAATGGTTATGTGCTCCTATTTGTGGGGGCTACGCACGTACGAGGTGACGAGAGTCCATGTGTAGCTACTATTATGCTATTGTCCGGGTAGTTTAGGACTCGAAAGCATGTTATACTTGGAATAGTGTGAACTCATTGATAGTTTGAACTGTTTAGATCGCCTCTAATTGGTAAAGGAATTTAAAAAGAGATTTAATAGCAAATTTCCCTGAAATGTTAAAAAGAGAAAGTTGTTTATTTGGAGAATTATCCTCGACGAGCTCTTAGTTTCCTACTTGAGCATGTATATTATGTATACATGTGTCGCACGAATGTTTTGCGAGCAGGATGATTGTATATCTTATGTGTACCTGCGTCGCATGGATGATTCGTAAGCAGGGTGATTGTTTATTTTATGTTGACCGCATCGTATGGATGATTCGCGAGCGGGGTAATAGATGCATATATGGTTCGTGCTGTTCGACTCTCGACAGTGCACAATTTACATTTTTGTTGGATCAGGTCGTCGCCTTGGTGTGATTTGCACATGTTATTTGTCGCTTAAGAAATTTTAAATATGAAATTGCCCTTCGTGGCTTGATGTAAATTGATAAGATAATAAAGTGTAAGCTTGAAAATCCTTGATTTATTGTTGAAGGTGCTTACCTGTTTTCTGGGCTTCACAAATTGAACTATTATATAATTCCATGATTATTCTCAGATTTATGGAATATTGATAATTGACCTCTAGTGAGTGTCGAATTTGGCCATCTCGTCTCTACCCTTCGGGAATAATCATGTACACTCACTGAGTACATGTTGATTACGTACTTATACTACACTTCTGTGCATTTTTGTTGCACGGGTTCATGATATATTAACGACCTACTGGGCGCAGCAGCACAGACGATTTGGGGACGAGGTGAGTTGCAGTATGCAAGGCGGCCTGCAGCTTTTTAAAATCCCTTCTAGTAACTGTACTTCTTTTCTGTCCATTGTATTTTGGGACGGATGTTGTGATGTATTTTATGTCCTTATCAGTAGTTGCTCATGCACTTGTGACACCGGGTTTCTGGGATAGTTTCAGTGAATCTTTGTACTAATTGGTATTATTTAAGTTTGAATTCGAGAAATGGCCATATTTAATTTATGTGAAACAGAAGGAAAAATCTTAGATTTTTAAAACTACTAAAAGAAAATATTTATTGGTAATTTAATTGGCTGGCCTGACAGCGATGTCCGGCGCCATCACGACCCGTAGTGGATTTGGGTTGTGACAAATATTCTATAAATAATTATCTTTTTCCAATCTAACTCCACACCACATAAGACTAAAAGATTTCAGCATTAAGAAATAAAGGAATAAAAAGAAAGCATAACCAAATTACGTGAGGAAAATTATCTTTGGTTTACAAAGAGAAAGAAAAAAAATAAAAAAGAGAAGCTTTTGACATGCTTCTAGCCAACTATAAACTGTAAATACATGAAAATATATATGTAAGCCATGAAGTTAGTACAGAAATTACCTCTCCGTTTGGAACTACTAGGCTAGAGGTTCATGCGGCCATATAGTAATGCAAATATCTAGTGCAGAAAGGCACAGTAAAACCTTCTTTATAATGATCGTAAGGGCCAAGGGGTAGTTCTAAGTATTCATATTCAAGTGGAATTGGTATGGTTTTAAACTTCAATAGTACGTAGGATATCATATCGGTATAAGAAGTCAATGCAATCTTGTATGAGTGAGATTTTTTATATTACAATTTTAGTTTAGATTGGAAAAGAATTTCGGTCTTGGATAATTTATAATTACATCCTTAAGTAATATTAATATTTAAGGTCATAAAAATCTATTAATATTTTGGGATATTTTAGTCGTTCAACATTTAACCTAAATTATTCGTGCTTTTATAATATATATATATATATATATATATATATATATATATATATATATATATATATATATATTATGTACGTGCGTTGCACGTAAATTTTTAGTCATAACTTTTATGTGAAAAAAATAACTAACTAAATTTAGTAACAAATTACATGATAAAAAATCATTGTAAAGTAATTAACTTGATAAAAATACAGCAATCATTTAAATACTAAAAATACTTGAATTCAAAATGATATCGTCTTAAACTACAATGAAAGTCAATTTTGTTAAGTTAGAAAATATCTATAATATATAGTGTATAAATATTCAACGTGTTAATATCATATCTAATAATTCTTTATAGATGACGTTTTTGGTGTATATTTTCTATAACTCTGGCTTTTCTCTTTTAAAATTAAATAATATAGTTATCCATCTATGAATCACCTCCAAAAAGTATTACTTTTTCTATATTGTACTTTGATATATTTGTGAGGGATGTCTCAATTATTTATAAAATTCTGTCGGATTTACCTTATGATGTATACAGCCCGAGTAAAATTATTACTGCTTTATCGTATTCAAAGCAATAAAATATTGATATTCACATGTTCTGATTAATCAAGTTCATGATTATATATTTTAGAAAATATATATTTTAACCCAAAAATAATAGCAGATAATTTTTTTATATGTATATGTGCATTATACATGTACAGTTTCTGCTTATTAAGAGCTAAAAATTTTATTATTAAAACCACTTTATTAGTATGAAAAAGAAAAATATTCATATAAAGTTGCCCCTATAACTTTATATCTTTTTAACTTAGATTTTATATTTTTTAAAAATATTATTTAATAATTTAATTATTATTTAATATTGTAAAATTAACTCAATTTATGTGAATTATGTAGTAATCCTAATATTTAGGAACATAAAATATATCATAATAGATAGTAACTTAATTTAGTTTTAGCTTTATAAGAACTAATACAAATTAATGCTTTAAAGGGTAGTAAGAATTTTTCACTTTGTTTAAATTATTATAATATTTTAGAGCATATTACTAATTTTTTTATGTCTTAGTACGTGCCTTCTTAGTACACGCCTTGTTATAAAGAATTGTAATTAGGAACTACAATTCTTTTAGAAAGAAAATTATTAACGTACTTTTCAAATTCAAGTAGGATCAATATTGTGGGGTCTGACATATGTAGAGTTTAAATTGGAGAGAATTTCATTATTTGGGAATTTACTATTAGATCCTTAAATTATATTAAGGGCATAAAAGTTTATCAATATTTAGAGTTCAGCATGCTTTATATATATATATATATATATATATATATATATATATAAAATTTGGAAGAGAATCTTTGCTTACAAAAAGAAAAAGATTTCATATGCTTTATTTATATATCTCATGCGTTATTTTTTACATATTTCTTATATGATCTATGGTCGTATAACAAAAGTAACATTTATAATGGACTTCAAAATAAATCATCCTTAAAAATTCATCCATCTTAAATTTAATTAAGAAGGATTGTACGCAATCCTCATTCTCTACTCTGTTAAAATCTATTTAAATGACATCATAATTAAACTGTTTTTACCCTGATCATAAATTGACGATACCATTCATTTCTGTTTGTTCGGGTTGGAAACATGTCATAATATACAAAACTCACACAAGAAGAATCGTACAAGATATATATTCACTAAGATCCAAAATTGGAACTATAGTATTGATCTTCCTGTGACGAAGGATGGGAGACATCCACAAGTACCACATGTGAAGCAAAGTGCACTCCACTCGTGTGATGGTAAGAAAAAGTTTGTTAATTGTTCATTGTCATATATTGCACGAAAACGATGGAATTCTTAGACATCCGACCAACTGTCGTGGTTAGTATCTTTCTGAAGATTGCCTCTAAAATCTATGTCCGATTAAACCACTTCTCAATGCTACTAACAAAAAATTTCAATCGCATCTTTGCATAGATCTTATTGATGCAAAACTATAATAGTTACTGTATAAATGTTTTTAAAATCAAAATGGAAAAAGACCAGAGAAGTTTATACTAGTAGACTAGTCGTAAAAGAATGTGTTGGGCGAAGAGATTCCTTACACAATGTTAGAATTTATTAATTAATTCAGCAATGGGTGCATTATTATAGGAAAGTGTGAAAGAGCAAAGAATATGGCATGTCAGAAAATATTATAATATGGATTTTAGGTGACTTTGGAAGAAGAGGAGTTTTGGAGTTTGGGACATGGGCATGTGAGATTTTTGAGAAAAAATTAAAAGTAAAGACGTTTTGGATAAGAGAAAAAGGACGTGGTCACAGTATTGTCCATAAGGTGAAGGGGGGATGCCCATTTTTTTGATTGGACTACTCCATTGCATGGTTCAAAAAACTCTTGGCGTAAATTGTTTGGAACTTAGTTTATTGAGGTATCATGTAATTGTATGAAGCGAGTCTAATTTTTTGCTATCGAATTATTTCAGAAGAACCCCTCGAGATCTCGAGGATGCAAAGCTGTGACCGACTTTCCTCCCTCGAGGCTCGTCGAGGTCCAACTTAAAGAGAATATAGATTGAGGCTAGAGTAAAATGGGAAATTCTTAAGGCACTTTGCTCACAAAACCGATCTATCCAAAGTCTGTATCAAGGCTTCGCGTCTAGTGGTCCCATCTCCATACCTTTAAAATTAATATATCTTGTACTATGACACGATTCCCCTCCTATATGTAGGGGATCCTAACCATTTGTAAAAGAGTTGTTGTTGCTCCAACTATTCTACATAAGATCAATAACATCTCTCTGTTTCTCTCTAACTTATTCACTCGAGACAACCGCTTTTATATTTTACGTACTTGTTCTTTATTTATTTCTTCCCGTAGGCCATAACGAGCCTCTAACGATTATACTCTAACTATTATCCCTCTCCCGTTTATCCCCGATAGCTCGAGCCCGAGCCCAGGCATCGACCTCGAGCCCCCTCATCGGTCAGTCCGAGGCCTGGACAGTAAGCTCCCCTGGTTTAATTGTAACCCCGTTTTAGCTCGTATTTCGTCCTCTAACTTCATATACCTTACATCAACTGCTCTAACAACTAGCATAAAAATAGATTACATATTTTAGAGTCTCATTATTAAATTTAATTGTCGTTACCATTTTCATGGTAAATAGTTTGCCGCCCACCGTGGGGCTAAAAATAATAGTGATTATTTTCTTGTATCTCATCATTGGCAAGAATATACTATTGTCACACCTCTTTTTTACGCACCCGCACAGGTGCAAAGAGTTTTTCCAATTAAAGGACAATCGAGATGGGATTTATTTTAATTATTTCAGAGTCGCCACTTGGGAGATTGATGGTGTCCCAAGTCACCGGTTGAATCCCGAATCGAGGAAAAGAATGACTCTATTTAACAGTCCGCGAACCAGAAATCCGGATAAGGAATTCTATTAACCCGGGAGAAGGTATTAGGCATTCCCGAATTCCGTGGTTCTAGCACGGTCGCTCAACTGTCGTGTTTGGCTTATCTATCTGCTTTTTACAATTATGTACTTAGTGCAAGTTAATACCCCTTTACCACTTTTATTATTGGTTGTGATTTACGGAAGAGAAAGTTGCTTAAAATATGCCTTCGAATCCCGTCACATGAAATGCACCCGGATCCTCAACATATTCTTATTCAACATTTCGGGGTTTGGATTTGGGTCGCATGAAATGCACACCCGTGTTTAAGAAGATAGAACTACAATATGCACTCCGATCGACTACTTATTTACACTGTTGAGAAGGGCGGGATATTCGTTAAGAAACGACGCATCTCAAAATCTAAGTATTTTATATGTACATTTATGAAAGCGGTGCGATTAATATGACTATTAGGTGAGGCGCACCTTTGATTCAAATCTAAAGCGAACTACATCCCACTGTATTTTACTTAAGAGTTGATTCCAAATTATTTTAAACTTGCTACGAACCACACCACATGAAATGCGCCTGTGGTTCCTGACATGCTTTGTTTACTCTTGCCCAAAATTGGGGTCGGGTCACATGAAATGCGCCCCCGACTCTTTTTAATCTAATTACGTCATTTCGTTGAGTGACAACTCCCTAGCTAATCTCGCTTTTAGCATAAGGTCTAACGTTAACAGATTTGGAGATTATACACACGAGCAGAGAAGATTGGATAGAGATACAACAAACTAATCCAGGTTTACGTGCTTATCTAACGACAGTGTATCTTTGGCCTAGCTACACTTTTCCATAACCAAGACTAACAATGCAAGCTTAATTGGAGAATAACAGAATGTAATTGAACATAAGAGCTTTAGACGACTACATGTTTCAATAGACTTTATGCATAAGCTTCAAACTTCATTCTTTTCGAACCAAGGAACTACAATAACAGAGGTGTGTACCTGGAATGCGGAAGAACAAGGAAGAGTGAGCAATGGCAATGCAGCAACAGCAACAAGAACAGTAACAGGAGCAACAACCAAAGACCAATAACAAACACAGTAAACCAACAGCAACAACAACCAGTGAATCAGCTACGACCCAACAACCAACAGTAATCGAACTTTATCAATCACTAAATTAGTGACTAAAACTTGAACCAAGCAGCAATAAACAACCAGGCAGCAACAAACAATAATGCACCAGTAGCAAACCGGACCAGCCTCAACAATGCTGAACCAGTAACAATATTTGACCAAGCAGTAACAACCAATGGACCAGCAGTCACTTAGACCAACAACCAGTGACAAACTAATGAAACAACAACAACAACCAAACCAGGCAGCAAACTATAGACCAGCCAACAACCAAATAATGAAACAACAGCAACACCCGACCCAGGCAGCAACAACTACACACCAGCTAGCAACCAACAGACCAAGAGCAGCAACAAACAACCAGTGGCAGCAACAATAGACCAAAAGCAACTCAAGAGCTACCCAACTGAGATGTAACAGCAACAACCAAGACACAACAACAACAACAAATGCCTAACAGCTCAGCTATTGAATCCAAAGCAACGAGACAGTAGCCAAGAAACTCGATGAAACAGTGACTCCAACCCAATGAAACAGTAGCCTTTTCTCTGTATCTTTCTATATGTATTCTTGTATCTATTTTTCTTCAGGTGCTCTAGTTACTCTCAGGTATCCTCTCAAGTGTCTGTATCCCTATGTTTCTCTCCAGGTTTACTGTTTTTGCTTCTTCAGGTATTTCAGTCCCTACTGTATGAATCTCCCCTTTTAGGTATCAATACCTATCTATTTATAACCACAAACAACACCTAGGACACCCAGATTCTGCAGAACACCCCCTTGCCCATCCTCCTTCTGTCCAACCCACTAAACTATGTCTAAGTATGGGGTTTTCATAATTAAAAGTAGTGTGCATGTGTGCATGTGTGTGCATTATGCATTTTCCCCTCCCCACTTGCCGTGTCCCCCCATGTGTGTATGCTTTTCTTTTTTTTGTTTTTTTATTTTTTTTTTATTTTTATTTTTTAATCATTCTCCCATCCCTCCCCCTTAGTGTAGTGTCGGGTTATTACGGGCTATGTCCGAAAATTATAAAACCGGGTAGTTTGAACCCGAATATTATTCTTTGCCCGGAACCGAGAATGGTATTATTTAATTAATCCTAGGTAATCAAAATAACTATAATACTCGTAATTAAAATAAAACTATTTTTTATATTTTTCAAGTTTAAAAATGACTACGAAACATTAATAAAACTATATTTTTGTTATTTTTCATTTTAAGGTAAAAATAAAGTAAAAGAGTCAAAATTAGCTAAGATAACTATATTAAAACTAAACTAAATATTTTACGCTAAAAATGTAGAAAATCTCGGGGAGGGTCAAAAATCACGTGTTTACAGCTGCCCCTCTTTGACTGAAAACACAAAGAGTTTTCAGACAAAGAACGACTAGACAAGTGTTTTTGACCCGACCCTTATTCGGAGGGACTAAACTAAAGAAGAGGAATGTGACCGAGCCCTTGTATCTGAGCTGCCTACATATCCTTGGCTATAAAGGAATCGGGCCACGTGTAGTTCGAAAGTGAGTGAGGAAGGGGTAACCGAGGTGGAGAGCGATCGAGGTTCCGTTCCGTCCAGGTTCCGTTTTGTCGAGGTTCCAATCCGTGGTCTGCTATTACATCAAAAATCAAAACATGACTAAGCCTATCAGCTACTAGTTACAAAATTCATATCTATAAGTCTTCCGAAGCTTGATCTTGAGTATTGGTTGGTGCTTCATACGGACTCTAAATTTGAACCTTGATACTTGCTAGTCGTAGGTACTAGTTCAATCTTCTTCAGCTTTCTGGATCAAGACCAGGTATGCAGTGCTTGTGACCTCGGCCATGTCTTGAGCACACCACATCTTTCATCAACTTCTGCACTTAGATTAACTCCTTGCCTTTTTTTTTCATTATGACTAACTTCTGTTGATCATCTCGGACTGTTGACTCGCATTCTGGTTGCAAGCTTCTTTTGTTGCTATCTTGCATTGCACTCCGAAGTGAATTCCCTTACTTGTGATCTTCGAGCTATTCTCCTTCGAAGTCTGAAGCTATCTTTTCTGATCCTTGTTGCCTTCCTTCTGATTCATGCTGGGGATTTCCGTTACACTCTGCCGCTTTCCTTAAACAACTTCAACAATAAATCGCCACTCCATTCTTCAGGCGGGCTCCCTGACTTCAACTATTACTTCAAAATAAAATCGCCACTCCATTCTCCAGGCGGGCTCCCTGACTTCGACTACTACTTCAAAATAAAATCGCCACTCCATTCTCTTCAGGCGGGCTCCTGACTTCAACAACATCTTTTGAACATAAATCGCCATTCCTCTCTTCAGGCGGGCTCCTGACTTCAACCACATCTTTTGAAAAAATAAATCGCCATTCCTCTCTTCAGGCGGGCTCCTGACTTCAACAACATCTTTTGAAAATAAATCGCCATTCCTCTCTTCAGGCGGGCTCCTGACTTCAACCATCAACTCTGAAAATTAAACGCCATTCCTCTCTTCGGGCGGGCTCCGACTTCAACCATCAACACTGAAAATTAAACGCCATTCCTCTCTTCGGGCGGGCTCCCGACTTCAACAACATCTTTTGAACATAAATCGCCATTCCTCTCTTCGGGCGGGCTCCGGACTTCAACGTCAACTTCTGAAAAAATAAATCGCCATTCCTCTCTTCGGGCGGGCTCCGACTTCAACAACATCTTTTGAAAATAAATCGCCATTCCTCTCTTCAGGCGGGCTCCCGACTTCGACATCAACTTAGAAAATAAAATGCCATTCCTCTCTTCAGACAGGCTCCTGACTTCAACATCTTTTGAAAATAAATCGCCACTCCATTCTTCAGGCGGGCTCCTGACTTCAACAACATCCTTTGAAAATAAATCACCACTCCATTCTTCAGGCGGGCTCCTGACTTCAACAACATCTTTTGAAAATAAATCGCCATTCCTCTCTTCAGGCGGGCTCCTGACTTCAACAACATCTTTTGAAAATAAATCGCCATTCCTCTCTTCAGGCGGGCTCCTGACTTCGATCAACAACTCTTGTTTTGGAATTGCTTTCCTCCCGGGTTGTGTTATTTTTCTCTTGACTGCTGGGGATGTCTTTGGAACTAATTACTTACCTGCTGGGGTAATGCTGCCGGGGAAAATCTTCTTTATTTCCTCCTTTTCTACTTCCTTCAGAACCTTTATTCTCTCTCGAGATCGCTGGGGATTGAAGTGTCATCAGCTGGGGATTACCCTGTCGGGGGATCCCCTTTCCTTCTTCCTCTTTCCAAACCTCCTTCGGAGCTCGCGCTTCGCTCCCTTGAAAAACTTGTAGGATATAATGCTGCCGGTGAAATCTCGAAATCAATGTTTCATTTTCCGAGGACTGCTGAGGGTGATACCGACTTCTTGCCTTTCTGAACGCAAGCTTCCTCGTCTTGTCCTGTCTGTTGGGGGTATAATTTCATCTATCACAGCTTGTTGTTTCCTTTCTTTCAAATCTGCTGGGATAACCGGGTTCAAAGATCATTTCCTCGCGTTAT
The DNA here is from genome assembly GCA_032618575.1 of Nicotiana noctiflora. Lineage (NCBI taxonomy): Eukaryota > Viridiplantae > Streptophyta > Magnoliopsida > Solanales > Solanaceae > Nicotiana > Nicotiana noctiflora. The sequence goes on along the minus strand of JASVEL010013466.1, from coordinate 40,680 downwards.
CTAGCTTCTTTCCCTAACCAAGTATTTGGTTTCGAGAAAATTTTCGCAACAGGAGAAAATTTTCTGCCCCAGTTTGAGAATCTTCTTCGTGGCATGCTTTGCTGCTGACAACCCTTTTTTTCCTGTTTCAAATCAAAGAAAAATTGGTTAGTTTTAAAATGTGGTGGCTTGGTTGTGGTGCTCCTGCTGGGGATGGTTCTCCTCCTCTTTCCCTGCTCTGTGTTTCATTATCAGAACTTGCTGGGGATGTTATTATTTGATGATACTCATGCTGGGGATGGGTTTTTTCCATTTATCCCTTCCCCGTTCTGTGTTTCTCAACTTGCTGGGGGTTATTTTGTTGAAGATGAGATTTCCTTTCTTCCTTTACCACTCTTGTGTTGTCCGACCACCTCGGAACTTGCTGAAGATAACACTGCCGGTAGATTTTCATTTCCTCAAAATTGGTGTTTCACTCTTCTTGAAGGTTGTTGAGGATGACACTAGTTCGAAGACCATTTCCCTTAAGACTTTCCTTCTTCCCCAAGTGGGTATTGACTTCCAGAAAATTTTCAAACTGAAAAGAAAATTTTCTGCCCCAGTTTAATAATCTTCTTCGCACCCTACTTCTCTGCCGTCAATGGCATTTCCTTGCTTTGCATAATAATTGGAAAGTTGGTGGCAAGTTTTGAAGTCATTTCTCACTTGTTCTGACTAGACTGACTTTGACGGAGAATTTTGACAAAAGGAGAAAGATAAAAAGAAACAACAAATAGAAGACAAGGGAGGACTGACTCTCTAACCCGAAACAACTATAAAAACTTATCAAACGCGGATACCAACTCTACTGGTCATGACATGCACATATGGCCTATCCTCCGTCGTTAATTTCCTTTCACGATTTCTGTCTCGTGATTTCCATCTGATTATCACCTTTATTCGACTTGTAGTGCCCGATGGGTTTTCACTTTCAAGCCTCTCTCATTTTGATTTTCTCTCAGCTTTCGTCGTCTTATGGTGCCTGTGAAGGTTTTCACCGGTAAGACTCTCTCATTTGTATCACTTTTAGCCGGGGATTGGGGTGTCACTGCCAAGACTCTCTCGTATTTCCTTTCTGCTGAGAATCAACGTCTTTTCTGCTGAGAATCAACGTGTTATATTATGATAGGACTATATCCCTCGCCTGACGCGGCATCTTTTGAAGACTGATCGGAAGGTCTTTCTTTGGACCGTAATGTGGGATTTGGATAGGGCTAGAAAGAAAGGGTATTGAAGGCTCAAAACAAAATCAATTTTGGGTTCAAAATTTACAACCTTCGGACCTAAATTTATTTACAATAAACACAATTTTTCTTTGCCCCAATTTTATACTTGGGGATTTTTATTTCTTTATTTACACTATGACCGAGCTGTGAAGCGCCTACGTATCCTCTTTAAGGAATCAGGTCAAACGTAGTTCCCAATTCCTCTTTTTCAAGTTTCTTTTTTTTTTTTTTTTTTTTTCACACATTTTTCTTTTTCTTTTCTTTATCTCTTTTTGTTGTTTTTCTTTTTCTTTACTTTTCTTTATCCCTTTCTTCTTTTGCCTTTCAAACTTGTGTTTCTAGTCTTTGCAACTAATTTCGAAGGAGGGGATGAAAGAATTTAAAATAAGGCTCAAAGGGTTGACGATGGATAAAGTGTTTAGATAGCAGAACAAAATGCCTTCGTCATTCCAATCTTCAAAACATGCCAAGTGTAAACAACACGATTAACATTCGTCATATCTTTAAAGCACAGTTGGACAACACTCTCATTTTCATTATTGTGAATGACCCCGCGTCGATTTGGCCAGCTTGCCTTTAACTGTTTCCTTTTTAGTTGCCCCGGTTTCACATGACTCGGGATCCAAATAATCTCAAATTGTTTTTATTTCCTTTAAATGACCCGATCATCTTCCAATTGCTTCATGATTAACTTTTAGAATTAAGCCGCAATTATGTGTGCGCATGTCATGTCACTAGATTCGGCGTTTGAGCACAAGACAAATCTAAAGGGTAAACAGAACTAAACAGATAAAATGACCGGAAGTAACAAAAGACCGAAAGCTTCATTAAACTAATGACGAAATGGTTCAATGACAAAACAAGCAAAACAAACTAGAGTACAGCCCTGAAACAAAACTGGGCAAGACCAAAGCAAGCTGCTAGGACAAAAGGGTTTGACCACAAGAAAACCCTGAAAATAACTCGGACAACAAAAATGACCACAAAAACGAACCACCAAAGCTCCATCTAGCTGACCGAAAGATGGACTATCTTCCCAATTTCCAAGCACAACATTTTAGCCACTAAGTTCTGCATCAATATTGCCAAGGCTGCCATCTGCTTCAACATTTTTAGCTCCGGTCAATACACCCCCCAGAGGATTTGTGTGCCCCATGTCATCATCATTGACCACAATCAACCACCCTTTTTGAATCATTCTTTCTATTTCCTTTTTCAAGGTACGGCAACTCTCAATATCGTGCCCTCTGACATTGGAATGGTATGCACATCGTGCGGTAGGATCGAAGCTTCTTGCACGTGGATCGGGAGTGTATCCGGGGAGCGGCGTAATCAGGCCGACATGTTTTAACTTTTCAAACAGACTTGCATAGGATTCTCCGATAGGGGTGAGCGCCTTTTCTCGCTTCAGCAACCTCTCCTCCCTAAACGCCTTATTTGGCCTGAAACCTGACCCGGGGGTTTCCGGTATGTTCGTGGGGGTTGGTAAGCCTTTTGTGGAGCTGGGTACCTGGAAGGTGAAGTACGATTTTGGTTGTCCCGGGGAGAGTAGTGGTGTTGGGGACGGGAGTAGCGTTGTGAAAACGTAGTTGGGGGACGAGTAATTGAGTTACTCGAATGGCTGGAGAAGTTGTGATAGGCGGGTATATATGGAGAGTGCGGGAGATCATCTGGCATCGGGTTCATGGTACGGGTAAGGACAGAGTCCAGGAAGCTAGGTGGTGGCGGAGGTGGTGCTTTTCCATCCGTCCACGCCCGATACATATCAGCCACGTGTTGTCTCAATATCTTGACCTCCTCTACTAACCCGTGGTTCCGTTCAACCAGTTGTTGTCGGGTACCTGTACCAACCCACTCAGTCTTGAGATTATCTGCCATTGTCCTCCGACTTTGTCTTACGGGGAAGAGTTATTTTAGAACCACAACCAACCACCTTTCTGTAAATGGACACAACAAAACAAAGCCAGCATGTCAGCATTAAGGTATCCCGCTTATTGATCATTCTTCTTTTTTTCTTTTTTTTTTCTTTTGTGTTTTTTTTTTCATTCATTTTTATTTTCCCTTTTTTTTTTGTAATTTTTTTTTTGGTTATGGAAATGGTCGAATCCTATGTGGATTGCCTACGTATCATGACCCCGCATGAATCAGACCGAGCGTAGTTCTTGCAAATTAATGCAAGAAATAAAGAAATGTTTATTTGATTTTTTTTTTTTTTTGATTTAAAAATTACAGAAACCGACTACAAACTTGAAAAACTTTCGCATTTTGTATCGGAGATTTCTACAAAAATAAGAATATTTTTGGCGTCAATTATGACTATTTCTACAAAATTGGCCACATAATGGCTTATTTGACAAAATGACTATTTTTGCAAAAATTATTTAAGAAAGATAAACTTGAATTTTTTTTTTTTTTTTTTATCCCGTGGCTCATGGGGCATCGTTCGGCATCACCATAAACCAACGCAAGACTATTTTTCATAAATTGGCCATGTAATGGCTTATTCAGACAAAGTGGCTCTTTTTGCAAAATTTTATTTGAGAAGATGCAGATTCAAAAATTTTTATCCTGGGGCCTATGGGGCATCGTTCAGCTCCGACACAGGCCAATACAAGACTGAAGAAGTTCAAATGCCAAAAGTGGCTATTTATGCAAGGACCGGCCATGTAATGGCTTATTGGATAAAGTGATTATTTTTGTAAAGTTGAGTGATGACTCAAAACTTGATTTTTTTGCGGATACAACCTTTCGACATTTCCGCGAGGGAATATTTTCAGGTTGTGTCCAAAATTATTTACAAATGACTCAAAGTGGCTATTCTTGCAAAAACAGCCTTTCGGTGTCTTTTTGAGGGACATTCGGCTTATTTTAAGCAAGAATAGCATCACCCGACTTATTTATAACAAAATCAAAAATTTGACATTTTTTGGTTATTTTTGCAAAAGGGGTATGAACCCGGACTTGATTTTGCGGCTATGGCCTTGCAACATTTCCACAAGGAATATTTCAAGGTCGTGCCCGCAAATTATTAAAAATGATTCAAAGTGGCTATTTTTGCAAAAAAACAACCTTCCGGTGTCCTTTCGGAACATTCGGCTATTTTCAAAAACAGCGTCACTTCGATTTATTGACAAAATTAAACACAACATTTTTGATTTTTTTTTTGAAAAAGGGTGGTAACCCAAACTTGATTTTGCGGCTACGACCTTTCAACATTTTCGCGAGGGAATATTTCAAGGTTGTGCCCAAAAATTATTTATAAAGATTCAAAGTGGCTATTTTTGCAAAAACAGCCTTCCGGCGTCCTTTCGGAACATTCGGCTATTTGCAAAAACGGCATCACTTTGATTTTATTGACAAAATTAAACACACATTTTTTTTTGATTTTTTAAAGGGGTGGTTGGACCCGATGAGGGTTGCCTACGTATCCCACCTAATGGCGAGAATCAAACCTGCGTAGTTCGGTCAAACAAACTACATCTTTAAAGGAAACAAACTATTTATTATTTTTTCGCACATTTTTTTTTTTAGCTTAAAACAAAATTTTTTTTTCTTTTTTTTTTTAGTAAAAAAAAACCTATTTTGAAACTATTTTTTTTATTTTGATCAAACATTTTTTTTTATTTTACAACAAACGTTTTTTTTTCTTTTTAAGTAAGTAAAAAAAACAAACTATTTTGAGACTATTTTTTTTTCATTTTCCTCAATATAAAAAAAACGGTTAGCCTGCAAGTCTGAAGCAAATATATGCATAAAACAAACAGGATGCAGCAGGATGGTCTTTTCATTTCAGGTCACCTGTCCTAGACGGACCCAACCCCTGTGTTGAGTCCCCTAAGTCAAATGCAACATGATGCAAATAAACGTTCCTACTAGGGATCCGGCGTGAAGCTTTGTTATTCTAGGTTTAAAAACCTGGGTTTATTGTTCTAGACCTGGCTTACCCGAGCGGACAACTCGAGCCGAGGAGGAGGCAGCAACCCGGGAATACAGAAGCTTCACCGGTTTTGCAACTTATCCAAACCTCGTTCTAAGGTGGGAATTAGACACTATACAGAAAAGAAGTCACACGAAGTGCACCCTTCTTCGTGATTTAGAAGACTCAGAGAGGAGATTGGTTTCGGCACAATTTATATGTACAGTTCAAAAAATATCAAAGCGATAAAAATATCATTTTGCACATTAATACAAACATATAATAAAATCGGATAATAAATAAGCCAAATACAACAATTATTCCAAGCTCGAATTCTTAAACCCTGAACCAGTGGTTCTAAAGAAGATTGTCCCCAGCAGAGTCGCCAGAGCTGTCACACCTCTTTTTTACACACCCGCAAGGGTGCAAAGAGTTTTTCCAATTAAAGGACAATCGAGATGGGATTTATTTTAATCATTTCGGAGTCGCCACTCGGGAGATTTATGGTGTCCCAAGTCACCGGTTAAATCCCGAATCGAGGAAAAGAATGACTCTATTTAACAGTCCGCGAACCAGAAATCCGGATAAGGAATTCTATTAACCGGGAGAAGGTATTAGGCATTCCCGAATTCCGTGGTTCTAGCACGGTCGCTCAACTGTCGTGTTTGGCTTATCTATCTGCTTTTTACAATTATGTACTTAGTGCAAGTTAATACCCCTTTACCACTTTTATTATTGGTTGTGATTTACGGAAGAGAAAGTTGCTTAAAATATGCCTTCGAATCCCGTCACATGAAATGCACCCGGATCCTCAACATATTCTTATTCAACATTTCGGGGTTTGGATTTGGGTCGCATGAAATGCACACCCGTGTTTAAGAAGATAGAACTACAATATGCACTCCGATCGACTACTTATTTACACTGTTGAGAAGGGCGGGATATTCGTTAAGAAACGACGCATCTCAAAATCTAAGTATTTTATATGTACATTTATGAAAGCGGTGCGATTAATATGACTATTAGGTGAGGCGCACCTTTGATTCAAATCTAAAGCGAACTACATCCCACTGTATTTTACTTAAGAGTTGATTCCAAATTATTTTAAACTTGCTACGAACCACACCACATGAAATGCGCCTGTGGTTCCTGACATGCTTTGTTTACTCTTGCCCAAAATTGGGGTCGGGTCACATGAAATGCGCCCCCGACTCTTTTAATCTAATTACGTCATTTCGTTGAGTGACAACTCCCTAGCTAATCTCGCTTTTAGCATAAGGTCTAACGTTAACAGATTTGGAGATTATACACACGAGCAGAGAAGATTGGATAGAGATACAACAAACTAATCCAGGTTTACGTGCTTATCTAACGACAGTGTATCTTTGGCCTAGCTACACTTTTCCATAACCAAGACTAACAATGCAAGCTTAATTGGAGAATAACAGAATGTAATTGAACATAAGAGCTTTAGACGACTACATGTTTCAATAGACTTTATGCATAAGCTTCAAACTTCATTCTTTTCGAACCAAGGAACTACAATAACAGAGGTGTGTACCTGGAATGCGGAAGAACAAGGAAGAGTGAGCAATGGCAATGCGGCAACAGTAACAGGAACAGTAACAGCAACAGTAAACCAGTAACCAATAGACCAGCAATCAAATAGACCAACAGCCAACAAAAATAATGAAACAATCACTAAATTAGTGACTAAAACTTGAACCAAGCAGCAATAAACAACCAGGCAGCAACAAACAATAATGCACCAGTAGCAAACCGGACCAGCCTCAACAATGCTGAACCAACAACAATATTTGACCAAGCAGTAACAACCAATGGACCAGCAGTCACTTAGACCAACAACCGGTGACAAACTAATGAAACAACAACAACAACCAAACCAGGCAGCAAACTATAGACCAGCCAACAACCAAATAATGAAACAACAGCAACACCCGACCCAGGCAGCAACAACTACACACCAGCTAGCAACCAACAGACCAAGAGCAGCAACAAACAACCAGTGGCAGCAACAATAGACCAAAAGCAACTCAAGAGCTACCCAACTGAGATGTAACAGCAACAACCAAGACACAACAACAACAACAAATGCCTAACAGCTCAGCTATTGAATCCAAAGCAACGAGACAGTAGCCAAGAAACTCGATGAAACAGTGACTCCAACCCAATGAAACAGTAGCCTTTTCTCTGTATCTTTCTATATGTATTCTTGTATCTATTTTTCTTCAGGTGCTCTAGTTACTCTCAGGTATCCTCTCAAGTGTCTGTATCCCTATGTTTCTCTCCAGGTTTACTGTTTTTGCTTCTTCAGGTATTTCAGTCCCTACTGTATGAATCTCCCCTTTTAGGTATCAATACCTATCTATTTATAACCACAAACAACACCTAGGACACCCAGATTCTGCAGAACACCCCCTTGCGTGCATGTGTGCATGTGTGTGCATTATGCATTTTCCCCTCCCCACTTGCCGTGTCCCCCCATGTGTGTATGCTTTTCTTTTTTTTGTTTTTTATTATTCTTTTTTTTTTCATTTTTTTTAATCATTCTCCCATCCCTCCCCCTTAATGTAGTGTCGGGTTATTACGGGCTATGTCCGAAAATTATAAAACCGGGTAGTTTGAACCCGAATATTATTCTTTGCCCGGAACCGAGAATGGTATTATTTAATTAATCCTAGGTAATCAAAATAACTATAATACTCGTAATTAAAATAAAACTATTTTTTATATTTTTCAAGTTTAAAAATGACTACGAAACATTAATAAAACTATATTTTGTTATTTTTCATTTTAAGGTAAAAATAAAGTAAAAGAGTCAAAATTAGCTAAGATAACTATATTAAAACTAAACTAAATATTTTACGCTAAAAATGTAGAAAATCTCGGGGAGGGTCAAAAATCATATCTTTCATATTTTTTCTTGTCCAATATCTTCAACTTCAGGTTGAAATGTCTCGTTCAGTGAATAGAGGTGAACACGACAACCTCGAAATCCACAGGGAAAACAGGGTTGCAGTTCCCGTTATCGGTACGCCACCATAGAACCTGATAACGCGCCAGGACCGATTCCAGCAAATGCGGATTCGCAGGACGTGCATCAAGTCGATGAAACCTCATGCACCAACAGGAGTATATGACATGGCGACCAACAGCAAGCCCAAAAAACTCCAGCTCGGGAAGAACACGAAGTTAGTTTTCATGTTATTTTTGAAATGTTGCAGCCACAACACTTGGCTATCGCTCAGCTGCAAAGCCACCCGAAGACTCCTAGCATGGTAGGACCGGGAGCTACTCCTCCGTCCAAATAGGTACCAAGGAGATAGAGCAATAACGGATCGGTAGCTGATCCTTCCATCGCAAAAATGCTCGAGGATCTCACCAAAATGATTGAGTCATGAGAGAAAATGACAGCGGCCAACCACAAGAAGGTCGAAACCTATAACTGCAAAGTCGACCAAATACCGAGCGCACCTCCGGTCCTGAAGGGTGTAGATACAAAGTTCATATAATGGTCGTTCCTAGAGAAAGTGGGTCCGAAACGTATTCCAAAGAGGTTCAGAATGCCAGAACTCCCAAACTACAAAGAGGCCCCAAATCCCAGCGAGCATGCCACTTCCTATACATGCGCGGTAATAGAATGACATAAAAGACGACAATATCGAGTCTGTCTTACCAAAGAAGTTCAGAGAAACACTCTCGAAAGGGGCCCAGATGCAACATCACAACCTAGCTCCCAACTCCGAAGATTCATCTGTCATGATAACAGATTTCTTTATAAAGGCACACGCCGATGCCACCAAAGTAGCAGCAAGGAGGTCCGATGTATTCAAGATTAAGCAAAAGGAGATTGAAATACTGGGAGAATTTTTACCTCGTTTCCAAATGGAACAAATGAATCTACCCTCGATCTCCAACGACCGGGCGGTGCAGGACTTCACTCAAGGCCTAAATGAATGATGCTTGGTGGCTTCAGAAAAGTTAAAACAGAACTTGATCGAGTACCTAGTTATGACATGGCCGAGCATCCACAACCAGTACCGATCGAAAACCAGGATCGATGATGATTAGTTGGGAGCACCCAGGCTCAATATACCTAAGCGGGGCCCTGGTAAGTGAACCGAAACTAAACAAAGAAAGATACCAATTGTACATCTAAGATAGGAGGAATGCCCCAAAGTGTATCCTACCTCGCAAAGATCAAAGAATGGGTCGAAGAAAATATACTCGGGGGCTCATCGATAGATCCGGGTTCAACGGAGAAAAGAGGCCAACGAGTACACCTCACCTGTCAGAGTACAACTTCAATATTGTTGTATCGAACATCGTGCTCACGGTCAGCAAAATCAAGGACACAAAATGGCCCAAGCTTATTCAGTCGGATCCTTCCTAGAAGAACCACGCCTTGGTATGTGAACTTCATAATAAGCGTGGCCATAGAATCAATGATTACAAACAACTGCAAAAGGAAATCGCCAAGTTACCCAATAAAAGTCACCACTGAGAATTTTGAGCAATCGAGCTCAAGTTCAGTTCCGAAAAAGAAAGGCGTCCAAGAAGAGTGAATCAAATAGGCTACGACAGGTTACCATGATATTGGAAGGGCGTTAACACTCTCCGGGAACTTGTGAAGAGGAGGACAAAAATATTCCTTACCTGAGAAAAACGAACTCGGGGATACATGCCCGAAGATTCCCTCGCTGAATGCGAGGAAGTCTCTGTAACCTTGCCCCAACCTTACAACAGCGCACTGGTAACCTTCTTTCACATTTCTTCATTTCAAATAAAACACGTGCTCGTAAATTCAGGTCTCTCGACCAACATTATCGGGTCAAGGGTGATAGAACAGCTCGAACTGCCGGGCCAAATCATGCCCGTCTCGAATACTTTACGAATCCAAAACGGTGATCGAACAATGAAAGGAAAGACCATTCTCTTAGTCAGCATGGCCGGTGCAGATCGGAATGCCAAATTCCATGTCATCAAAGGAGACACGAGGTATAAATGCTTTATTTGGACGGCCGTGGACACACCGCATGGAAACGGTACATTCCCCTCTTCTCCAAATAATGGAACTCCTAATGAAGGACAGAACTAAAACCATCTACGGGGAACAATACATAGCAAGGAAAATGTTCGCGTTATGGAACATGAAGCAACCACTAATATCTCCACTCTCGAAAGAGTTAAGGGTAGTCAAACCACGTTGATGCCTAAGCCCGATTAAACACAACATAGGACCATACCGAGTCCTCATTCCATAAAGCAAAATATCACCGACACACCTCACGATAAGGTAAGACCGTCTCTCTCTTTCATTATTTTGCAGTAACCCATATGTAGACAACCAGTCGGGGCGATTGAAAGTATCAACCCAAACCAAAGATCTCAATACCTTAATAGCATCTGTCACACTCTTTCCCTTCGGTCGAGCTTTTATCCCAAAGAAGGTTTCGCCGGCAAGGTCCTTAACCACCACGCGCTACCCAAGAAGGACCTAACAAGCTTATAAGGCTTCTTTTGTAATCAACCTCGAACTGGAGGGGACCCCATTAAGAGGTCATCCACCCGAAGAAAACGGGGAATAACAGGCCAAGTTTTAATTAAGAAAATAATGTACCAGGCCAAATGGTCAAGTGAACCGTGTCAGTATAAGTTGGGCTGATGGTAATAAAACAACATGTACTCATGACAAGCAATCAAAGAATATCTTTTGCCAAAGTAACTCGTACTCCAAAGAAAATTCAACATTCTCACAGTAAGGATTCCTCCATCGAGAATGCCCTGAAATACTCGGGGACTAGCATCAATAATTCGGCACCCGTATGGCCTCAAGGTCAGAACTCCATACTCATAAACCCTTAATAAGGCGGCATAGAAACTACACAATGTCTCCAATAGGAAAAATTATCCCGAGCACTTGGAGACTATCATCACAGATTCAGAAAGCCCATGACCCCAGGGTCGGAAGCTCCAAGGTCGTAAAAGCCTTCAATAAGGCAAATCCAAAGTCACAAGTAACGGCCCCCCAGCCTAACTAAACTCGATGACTCAAAGACTTTGACCGAGCACTATTCTTAAAAACCCAAGGCCATAAGACCCCGAGCGGGCAAGCTCGATCTAGCAAGGTCAATTCAATATAAAAACGAAAACTATAAGGCCTCAACAAACATGAAAAAATTGTAAGACCTCAACAGGCATGGCAAAACTGTAAGACCTCAACAGGCAAGGAAAAACTATAAGACCTCAACAGGCATGACAAAACTGTAAGACCTCAACAGGCATGGCAAAACTCTAAGATCTCAACATGTATGACAAAATTGTAAGACCTCAACATGCATGAAAATTTATTAAACCTTACTATAGGCATAAAACTCAATCCCGAAGTTTAGTCTATACGTTGAATTTGTAACACACCTGAAAGGGCATACCCTCGATGTGGATGACAAAACTACTACACTCGAAATCAAAGGCTATGGCCAATCACAATTGACTACGGTCATACGACTGCACCAGCCAAATTAACGCGACTCGGGGACACCCGACTGTCGCTATAAAATCATATGCCATTACTTTGAATCTACTTTGAAAAGAACCGGTTAAACAAGCTACCCTCGACAGGAAAAAAATAGCTTCGGCCATGTTAGCTCCAAATCACAAGGCTTTGGGCTATTCAGACTACGAGCTAAACCTTACGAGGTGATCAAATATCGCCGCTAACGACTTGAAATCAAGATTCTTCGCAAACCGATGGGTCAAGCAAAATCATTATAAAAGTCCTTAATGAGAGGAAAACAAAGCATATATATGCCTAAGGTCAAAGTGTAAGAGCAATTGTTGCCGGCCTAATGAGCCTCATGGTCGTACATAAAAGCACAAGAGCCACTATCGCTAGCTTAAAATTTGAAAGCTTGAGGGTCAAAATGAGCTCGAGTCATAACCCGATTCGGAGATCGGGCCTAAAATAGTTAACTATATATGCCTAAGGGTAAGGCATGAGAGCCATTATCGCCAACTTAATAAGCCTTAGGGCCATGCATATGAACGAATGCTTCAACTAAAGTCATAAGAGTAAGTGTCGCCAGCCTACACAAATACAAAAACTTGAGGGTCGAATGAGCTCAAGTTGAAGCTCGACTCGGCGACTGAACCCAACACAGTTGAGCAAGCACGTAAGAGCCCCCAAGCTAGCCTAAATTAGCCCCGGAGCCATATTACAATTATAAGGATTCTCGTCAGCCCCAAAACCAGTCCGCCTGGTCAGAAACAAAGCAAAGAGAGGTACATTAAAAATAAAGCTTCAAGCTTATTTTATTTATATACATAAAAAGGTGCGTTTTCCATCTATACATGTGATGTAAAGATATCACATACGAAATGGAAAAATCTACGCCTCCTCTATGAGGGCTACGGTCTATCAGCCTTATCTTTACTCTCCTCAGCATCAGACAGAAGTAACCGAGCTCCATGCTCATCATCACCCCATCTCTTTAGGAAGAACAAAACTTCTGGCACCGATCTCCTCAAATACCCTTATTCAGTATTTTAAATGAGCATATTCTGTAGTCCTCTCTTCACGGGCTTGGACCCTCTTCAACTCGACCTGGGTATCGGTCACATCCCTCAAATAAATTGCCATATCGTGATCAGCCTTAGTCTGGCCCAATATTGCTTTAACCCGAGCATCGATAATCTTAGCCCTGACCTTCGAAATTTCGAACTCAAGCTTTGTGATCATATTCGCTTGAACTAAAGCGTTGTTATGAGCTAAGCAGAGTTGGACCTCGAAGGAAGGAAGTCTAGCCAAGGCGCCTTTCTCTTCTAAAGCTTGAACCTACGGTGCTTCTACAACAATTTGGTTCTTCAGTTGATTGGTGAACAAAGGAATTTAGTAAGTCGAAGCGTGAGCTTATTAGTGGAGCAAATTCAATGAAGCAACAACTGGTACCATAGAGAAGCGGGCGCCGCCGGGTTCATTAAGAAAAAAAAGAGAGCAAGTAGTCTGGATTTCACGAATAGTAGTGACAAAGGAGGATGAAAGCAAAAAAGGGAAGACTGCGTAACGCTACTCGAGCTCTAAACTCGACGCAATCATTCCTAATTCGTTCGACTTTACACCTTGAGGTGTTCCAGGGCATCCGTGTTTTTCTACAACTAGGATAGGCAAAAGATTAAGCAGAAATGTTAAAAAGCGAAACACACACTCAACTAGGACGGGAAGTTACCTGCTCCATCAAATAGCTCTTGTAATTCGAGCTCCGGTACACCTCATGTGCCGATATGCCAACTCAACTTCCTTCTCCTTGCAAAGGAGACTTAAAGATCTACAATCATCCATAGCTTTCTAGAACCTAGTTTTATGACGGAGCAGCTCAGACGTAAGCCTGCCAAAGGCAAAACGAAATATTCGATATGATAGGAAATACATGGGATTTGAAAGACATACGGTGAAGCTTACCAAAAAATTAAGTCGGCAGACTTCCTCGAAGGCCAAACACACATCTGCAGGTCTAGCCCCCCAGCCCTAGAAGAATCAATCCCGGTCGAAGCACGATCTCTGTGAGGAGCCATCTTTCCAGAATAAGAAACTTCACATGTAGCAAGCTTGAGCAATACCTCCGCCTCAGAAGCATGGCCTTGCTTTGCCTTGTCATGAGCACCATCGCCTTGTGAATACATGCCCCTCTTATTATTGTCATCCTTCAGCTCGAAAATTGGAAATACCTTTCCCTCTCCGGAGGAGCACGGCCTCACCTTTGGAGGCTCTTCGATACCTACGACAGCAAGATTGATACATGAAAAGGGAAAAAATATGTCTTCAAATATGAAAGGGACAAGGAAGAAGAAATATACGCACGCACCATGAAGTTTTACCTCCCATCTGCCCAGGGACACGGCTCGCCACCTACGGTCATTGCAAGATGAGTGGGTCGCCAGATTTTGGAGCCAATCAAGTAGGCCAGGAACGTCGCCTGACGCCTATAAATTTATTTCACAAAAGAAGGAAACACGGTTACAGAACTAGCTTTCACCATGAGCAAAATCAATAAAAACATGGTATGATCCACTTAGGCATATAATTCCATTCCTCGGGGAATGTCATAAGCTCCGCGGGGATAACGTCAGACGTCCGAACTCGGATGAATCGACTGACCCACTCTTAGTCTCCATCTTCCTCATCATAAACAATAAAGGGTGTGGTCGAACGACACTGCATGGTTAGTAGACCTCGATTATAAAAGGCCAGTACAACTTGACAAGGTGATCAAGCGTGAATTCAAGCCCTACCTTCTTTGCAAAGAACCTCATCATCAGCACTATTCGCCTAAACGACGGGTGTATCTATGCTAATGTAACTCGATACTTTAAGAAAAAGTCGAGCACGACCCTATCAAGGGGGCCCAGAGTGAAGGGATACGTGTACACATTCAGGAATCCGTCGGAATGGTCTGTGATACCCTCATCCAGGGGAAGAACCTGTAGCGCTATCTTCTTCCCCCACCCACAATCTCTCCTCACTAACTTGAGATTATCCTCTCTTATTAAAGACATAGATTTCAAGATAAACTCTCGCTAATTCTGAGCACTGGGAGTGGAACCTCTACTAAATAGACCCCGGAGTCACAGTCATAGCTATGGCAAGATAAACAAACTGAAGCAGGAGCCTACACATACACTCTGCTGCTAAGGTAATGCCGAAATGGGAAGATAGTTATCTAAAATAATGGGATCTCCCACGAAGCAGAAGAAACCATATATGTATATGAGGAAACGACAACGGTTTGTCTACCTAAGTTAGGCCCCGGGATACTGAAGACTTCGATGCCAATTTCGAGGTGGTACCCGACCTCGAGGACCTCTATCAGTAAGAACTTGGGCTTCAAAGAGACAACATCATCATCTCCATTCCCAAGGTGGTACCCGACCTCGAGGACCTCCATTAACAAGAAGTTAGGCTTCAAAGATCCAATAGCATCATTTCCAATCCTGATGTAGTACCCAACCTTGAGGACACCCATAAAAAATAAGTCAGGCTTCAGAAAGCCTTCAATGCCATTATAGAGCTCGATGTGGTACCCGATCTCGTATTTTTCCTCCCTGAAAACAAAAAAAGGACTTTGAGCTACGCCCATGAGGGCTCAAGAATGGCTCAAGGCATCGCCTAAATATAGGCAAACCCTCAATAGAGGGCTACCTACAATGCCTTAAAAGATTATCTACATCAAGTTCAAAGTAGATCTCCAGGTACCCGAAGCTGACCTTCACTTAGGATACCGCTCTCAATAACTTCAAAAGCTCGACATACTATCTCCATGCAACTCGAGGGCCCGATGTTCCAAATCTATTGGAAAATTTAAGCTTGGTCTCAGGTATAATGATGGGCTCGAAAAGGAGCCATTTTAACCAACCAAAGATCGGGAAGAATGCTCGCCCGAGGGTTAGATATCAATAATTTTCAACAAAAGAAAACATTCAAAATCCTCGAAGCGCACAAGAATATAAAATAATATGGAAAGTATTAAAAGTAGAATAAAGAAGATGCCTTTTATTTCATAAGTATTGGATTACAAAAGCCCGCAAGGGGTCCTTACACAGAAATAGAGAAACAAAGGAGTATAACCCATAATGAAAACCTAAGAACCTATTCCATCCTCGAAGGTGCATCTCCGGTAGAAGCATCCCCGAGTGCCATATCTTCGAAGGCAACTCCCTCGATCACCACCTCTTCTAGGTTCATAGCTCAATCTCGCGGAACAAGCTCACCGAGGGAGAAGATAAAGAAGAGGAAAATGAGGGGATATAGAAGAGGCAGAAAAAAGAGACATAGCCAGCTGAAGCTAAAGGTTGAATATTCGACGCGCCTCAGCCTCGAATACTGGTTGTGCCATTTATCCCTCGAAAAAGAAAAAACTCGAGGGATGAAGTGCCATACCAGGCTAGGGTAGGAGAGTGAGCAGCGATGTATAATCCAAATAACTTTCTAAAAAAGGGCAAAGTCGATCCCCCATCTATCGTCATCTTGAGCAATTAAGGATAGCCATAGCAATCGTAACGACGAGGACATCAATGAAAAGACGGTATAATCTTGCTTGATAAAAGAAAGCTTAGGCAAAAGGCCATCACCCGGTCGATGGGAAATGCAGCAAAACGACCTTAAGGCCAACTACAAGCATGGTGATCAACAATAGAGAAAGACGACAAGGAGAAAGGGATAAGCAAATGAGTGAAGAAAGATACATGGATTTAAAAAGAAGATGCAAGAACGCCCCCATTTATAGGGGATAATGACACGACCATCAATGCTTTTGGAATATTGTCCGGTAGGTAAAATTAATAATTCCTGAAAAGCCGAATCAATGGAAGTACTATCACTTTGAAGAACAGGAATCGATAGTGCATTGAATGGCGTCAAAAAGACATATCCACAAGATGTCCCGATTTTCATAAAAGCTCACCCCATATGTTACATCATTAGTATGAGATTATCACAGGAATTCCGAGGAGTCGGGTACCATAATTGTTTCCCATCGCTTCATTCTGAGAAATGCGGAGACTATGTGTATGTAGCGAAATCAAAGGGTCTAATTTTTTGCTATCAAATCATTTCAGAAGAACACCTCGAGACCCCGAGGACGCGAAGCTGTGATCAAGTTTCCTCACTCGAGGCTCGTCGAGGTCCGACTTAAAGAGGATACAGATCGAGGCTAGAGTAAAATAGGGAATTTCCAAGGCACGCGGCAAAGTTTGACAAAACCGACCTACCCAAAGTCTGTAGCAAGGCGTCGTGTCTAGCCGTCACATCTCCATGCCTTCATAATAAATATGTCTTTTACTATGACATGATTCCCCTCCTGTATAAAAGGGATCCTAACCATTTGTAAAAGGGTTGTTGTTGCTCCAACTATTCTACATAAGATCAATAACATCTCTATCTTTCTCTCTAACTTATTCGCTCGAGATCAGCACTTTCATTTATTACGATCATACTTGTTCTTCATTTATTGCTCCCCGTAGGCTATAAAGAGCATCTAACGATTATACTCTAATTTTATCTCTCTCCCATTTATCCCTGATAGCTTGAGCCGGAGCCCAGGCATCGTCCTCGAGGCCCCTCATCGGCCAATCCGAGGCCCGGATAGTAAGCTCCCCTGGTTTAATTATAACCCCATTTTAGCTCGTATTTCATCCTCTAACTTCATATATCTAGCATCAACTGCTCTAATAACTAGCATAGAAATAGATTACGTATTTTTAGAGTCCCATCAATAAACTTAATTTTCGTTACTATTTTTACGATAAACATTAATCAAATTCTAAAGTTACACTTAACTAACTTTAATTTATTCTTTATTCGGAAATACAACAGCTCAATTATATGCTGCTACATAGATGCAGTGTTTGTCCCTCGAAGTGAAGGGGGTATTAATAGTTGTTTGGTGGGTAAATTTTGCTCGAACTTTTATTGTATTATTGGCACTACAAATCTAATCCATAACGTTGTATCTTTTGGTGGGAATCCAGAGTTCTCTCATCTCTTGAACCTATTCATCACAAACCCAAAATCAAAATGACCCCCCAAATTTTTTTCGATTGTAAAACACATTAAATTGGAATCTAAGTTCCCAGCCTGAAATTCTTTCTTTATTTTATCTTATCCAATTTGAAGTTTGTGATCATTGGCAGCCAAATATGAAATAGTTCGCTTGAACTGTAATACGCATGAATGATCTTCTAGAGCATGTTTGAAAAGCCACCTAGGAATTGGATTTGGGTGTAATTATACTATTTGGTACGTTTGTTTGGCCAAGCAATTACTTGGTCAGCATGGAATCGGGTGTAATTGGTGGGGCATAATTACACTCTCAAATTCGGGGGAGGTGAGAATTGGTGGTAATTACAAGGTTATTTTTATTGTCTTTCCTTTTTCTTTTTATTTTAATTTATTTTCTTCATAACTTTTTATTTCTATTATTTAATTTTTAAAATTTATTTTACCTTTTAATTTCAGCTACAGACCTCCAAATCACAGTATGATCACGCTCCTAAGCCCGAAATCACCCAACGGAGCTAACAAAACCATCAAAATCTCATTTCGAGGCCGTCTTCACACTGTTCCGACTACGATTAAAATTTTCAAGACTTAAGCTCTCATTTAGGGACTAAGTGTCCCAAAACTCTCCGAAACTCAAAATTGAACATCCCGGCAATTCAAAATAGCAGAAGTAAATATGGAAAAAAATAACTAAGAGGGGATCAGGGCATAAATTTTAAAAATAACCGGCCGGATTGTTACAAATTCGGGTCGTGACAAGTAATATTGACTTACATTGCATGTTGTTCATTTTTTAATAGAATTGATAGATTAGTTTTGTCAAATATTTGAATAATATTATGATATTATATTTATAAATATTAATTTATTTTATCAAATATGAATTCCATGATGTTCTTACAAAAAAAACGTATATTTTTAATTTTTGTACGTATCTAAACTAAATATTATTAATTTAAAATATATAGATAAATTATTTTTACAATATTAGTTATAAATATATGATTACTTATTAATGTATATTCACGAAAAATATATATCTTAAATACCAAATATAATATTATTTATACTTATAAAAATTTATAGGCATATATTTATTATATTAACTCTTAAGTTTTGATAATTATTTAATTTAAAATTTAATTTAATTATGTAATTGTACTTGTGCAACCAAATAGTAAACGTATAATTACACTATAATTACAATATAACAAATAAATATATCATCATAATTACACAATTATATAATTACTAGGTTGTGTAATCATTACCCTAATAATTTTATCGATTTCAATCAGATGACTTTCCAAACAGAATCTTATAATTCATAGGAGATCTTGATCTTTTATTTATTATTAACCGATGGAAAGCATTTATGTCTTTACAATATATTTCTTATCCAAATGGCTGCAGAAGTTTATTAAGGGTCAAATCTAATTTGGCTCTTGAGAGCAAAAAGTGATACTAAATCACTATTTTCCCCGTTTATATTATTAGTGGTGGTTATTAAAAATAGTTATCTCAAATTATTTATTATTTTAAAGTACAAAATTAATTCTTGTACTTTTTTTACATTAGTAATAATTATTCTTGAAGAAGGAGATAACTTATAAATAAAATAAATATTAAATGAAGAGAAAATTTATCTTAAAAATAAATAAGCGTAAAATAGTTTAATTTTTTTTTAATTAACATTTTTAAGAGTCATATAAAAGAGAACGAAACATGATAAATAATTCCAAAAAGAGTGAGTAATAAATAGTATGTTGCATTGAATAGCTCTGTACATAATTGTTACTACTAAATTAAAAGATGATAAGTTCAATATTTACAATCCATTAGTTAATGAGAATTCTCTCAAACTTTTAGAAAAGATTCTTACTCTATCCGTTACAAAATAAGTAATTTTTAGATGTTTTTACACATATTAAAAAATACACCTTTTAACACTAATTAGCAATGGAATTGACCTTAATCATTAATATTTTACATAAATACTTCTAACATATATTTCAACATTATTTACTCCAAGGACAATATAGAAAAAATAATTAATTCTATCTTAAAATTTTTTAAAAAATTACCTATTTTAGACAAAAAAAAAAAGGTTAAAAAATCACGTATCTTTTGACCGGAGGGAGTACTAAGTTTTCTCGTTGGGAGAAGTTGGTTGACCATTCACATTTAACGTGGAAACTACGCAGAAATGGTTCTTTCTACCAAGTCTTTTGTGTATACTAAACTGCAAAAGCGAGGCAAAGTCTAATTATCCAAAAAAAAACGCAGTCCTAATTCCAACGTTTTAAGCCATGAGTGACCCATGTGCCTCCCACGGTATGGTCCAATCCTTATTTCATACTTACAAATTTTACTGACTTGAAATTTACTTTGATGTAACATTGTTCCCATCAATCAATACTTCAATTATTTTATAGTATAGTTTTGTTTATGACATTCGTGTGACCAAATTCGCAATCTTATATCTCTCGTTTTAAAACGTAATCACTTATAAATTCTCAACTAATTAAAAACTAAAATAAATTCGAAATAAAAGTAATTAATGCCTTTTTGTTTGTTTTTAAAAGAGGTAAATATAATTAAACAAGGTCAATTTATTTAAACCACTGATATTTTAGACGGAGAGCATTAATTAATCAACCAATTATACTTTAATTTTAAAATTACTTTGGTTCAACTATTTGTATTAGTACTTCCTTGTCAGTATGTTCCCACAAATAGGGGTCTGGGGAGGGTAATACGTACACAGGCCTTACCCCTACCCGAAAGGGTAGAGAGGCTGTTTCCGGCCGACCCTCGGCTCAGAAAAAGAGAGAGAAAATCAACAAACAAAACAAAACAAAACAATGTTAGTAAATCCGGGATAAATCAAATAAATAATTATCTAAACATAAAACCAAAAGTAGAATGACATGCGATAATACCAATCGGTTACTACCATAAGAGGCACAACACAATACATTAATTAACTATAGAGATCGTTACCAAACCCCACTCAGCCCCTAACAGAAGTACTAAGAATTCTAGAAGGCCCTACCCTACAACCCTAATACTAGACCTCCAAACTTTCCTATCGAGGGTCATGTCCTCGGAAATCCCCATTCTAGCCATATCCTGCCTAATCACCTCACCCCAATACCTCTTAGGCCTCCCTCTGCCTCGACTCGCGCCAACCACCGCCAGTCGCTCACAACTCCTCACCGGTGCATCAGGGCTTCTCCTCCGCACATGCCCAAACCACCCGAGTCTCGCTTCTCGCATCTTCTCATCCACTGGGGCCACCCCCACCTTCTCCCGAATAACTTCATTCTTAATCTTATCTAATCTGGTGAGCCCGCACATCCACCTGAGCATCCTCATCTCCGCAACTCTCATTCTCTGGACATGAGAGTTCTTCACAGGCCAGCACTCAAGGTATTTCGCCAAGCTTCTAGAGAGTAAAATAGTGTTTTTAAAGAGAAACAGAAGTATTTTTGGAGAAGCAAAAAAAAGTAACTTCTCTCCAAAAGCACTTTTTTGAAAAACACTTTTGAGAAAAATAAACTTATATCCTATTTGGCCAAACTTATTTTTGGCCAAAAGTATTTTTTTATCCAATAGTACTTTTGGCCAAGCAGTTTTTTAAAGCTTGGCCAAACACTAATTGCTGCTCAGATGTGTTTTTCAAATTAATTAACCAAACACAACCTGCTTATCACCAAAAGTACTTTTCAGAAAAGCACTTTTGAAAAAAACACTTCTCAAAATAAGTTAATTGTTATAGCTTAGCCAAACGAATACTTCTCAAAATAAGCTAATTGTTATAGCTTAGCCAAACGGGCTATAAGTCTGCTTTGGCATTTAGAAAATTCAGCATAATATGATTACTTTTGCACTAATCGATAATCTATGTTGAGATTAATTATAGTACTTTGCTAATTCCACATTGAAGCAGCTAAATAATTATAACTCTAACCTTATTACTCCCTCCGGTCCAAAATAAGTAATTTTTTAGATATTTTTACACATATTAAGAA
The DNA here is from genome assembly GCA_032618575.1 of Nicotiana noctiflora. NCBI lineage: Eukaryota > Viridiplantae > Streptophyta > Magnoliopsida > Solanales > Solanaceae > Nicotiana > Nicotiana noctiflora. The sequence continues at coordinate 18,912 of JASVEL010013466.1, read as the reverse complement.
AGTCACTTTTTAGCATTAATTAGCAATACAATTGACCATTTTAACCTTACTATCTCAAATAAACACTCCTAACACATATTCCAATATTATTTACTCCAAGAACAATATATGAAAAATATCATTAAGTTATTCTTAAAATCCGAAAAAATAGCACTTATTTTGGACCACAAAAAAAAAGAGCCAAAAGATCACTTATTTTGGACCCGATGGAGTACTTTATATAGACCAATGTTTCAACCCAACAAAGGCCATTCACAGGTTAACCTGTGAGAGGGTTTGGTTATGTTATTGCTGTAACTATTTAGTACTCAATTAAGAATACGGGTAAAAGAAAGCATTGTTTAATTGGGAAAGAGTTGGGGAAAGAAGAAAGTGAGTAGATTATGTCAGATTGGCGTGCGTAAGTGTAGCCAATACTAAAAGAGGAGAGAGGAAAGGATATAATTAGAGATTGGAGGAGGATGTTTCTTAACACCTTTATTTGCTCAAAAAAGAAGCCACCCCCACTTTCCCGTTTCAGCCTCATACATACACACTTAAAAATAAGCTAAATACAGTTTAGATGAGTAATTAGTTAGTCTTCTGTACTGGGATTTCTGAGAAATAGTGGTGGTGGGGACACATAATCAAATCTCAAGTGTTTGGAAACATTCTTGATATTGGCTTTTTCTGAATACACGGTGTTGCTCATGTGTCTGGCAGAGATTTAGCGACAACTCTTCTTTTTCTTTTGATTGCTCATAGTGGTTTGTGCCCTTTGGAATTTCTTCTTGCCTTTGTCCCTCGACTTCTTCTACTTCCTATTGTGCTTTTATACTATATGTTTGCTCTTTTGCGTTGCTCAGTTTTTATTGATTTGCCTTTTCTTCCTATGAAATTTCGTAGCTTTTGCGGTAAGTTTGGAGATCAATCACTCAAATTTTAAAAAAAAAATCCTCTCTTTCTTCTGTGTCTGAAAATGCACGTTGAATTGGATTGTTTTTGGTGCTCTCTCTTGATTTTTGCTTGGCATTGCACTTGGGTTCGTCAATCAACTAAGCTTGCTTAGATCGGGGTTTCTGGATAATTTCTTGCCTTTTTAGGGGAAAGTATGGCTTTGAGGCAGTGTGGGACAAGAGTCTTTTGTAATTGTATTGGTGGTTTTCTTTTGGCATATTTTCAGTTTGATTGTGTGTGTCAAGTTATATGTTCAATGTGATGTTTTGTTTTAGGCGATTTTGCGTTGTTTTCCCTTCCAGTTCAGAACACATTTTTGGGTACTTGTGCATGTTTGTTCATATATATGCGACACTTGAAAACCAAATTGATACTTGTTGTCTACAATTTTGTTATGTTCTTGAAAACATACCAAGATGATGTTTCTTTGTTATTACAGGTCCTTCAACTTCATTGGTGAGAGAGGAGCATTGAATAGAGGAATGTGGATTCTGGTGTTTGCTTTTTCAGAGAAAGCACGGGAAGTTGTTTAAATATTTATATATTAGCACCAGGATTGAAGGGATAAACAATTAGAGGAAGGGCGGTGGTCTCAGTGGTGAGCATGTGGCATTAACACTGGTTTTGAGAGCTCCAATTTTGCATTTTTTGAGGTATTGAGTCGGTTGGTCAAATATCTTGGACTGGTCTTTTGTGGTTGAGTTTACAACTAGAATCAGTAAACAAGCCAACTCTCTTCCTTCTTAAAAGATTGTCAAGTTTGGAAATATAGCACTTTTGTTATAGATACTTTGAACACCAAGATGAAGTTTATGAAACTTGGATCCAAGCCTGATCAGTTTCAGACAGAAGGAGATAATATCAGGTCAATAATTCATCCATCTCTGTGAATTTTAGTTTATTTCCCTTCCCAGCATTCCCCACCTTCCTTTTCTCATCATTTCAATTAGGTACCCTTTTTGTTCTTACCAAGCGAGCTTGGAGCAAGGCTAAAGTTTTTTTCGTGTGACATAAAAGTTACCACACATCCTTGGAGTGAGGCCCTTCACGGACCCTCCGTGTACTGGGCTTCCCTTTATCCTTTTTGTTCTTATGTCTTATTTTCCGGATGATATACTTTTATATATTTGTAGTGCTACACCTGTTTGAATCTGTTGTCTTTGTTCATGGTTGGTTTTCCTCTCATATAGTTATTATATATAAAGCGCATAAAAGGAAAACGGTATACTTATTGCCTTTCCGAACGCTCTTCCTGCAAATGTCCAATGACTTCTTTATTCTCGAGCATTTATTCACAAGAGGTGGATGGTCATGGATCATTAGTTAGGCAGCTATATTCTTGTGCAGAAAATGGTTGAGAAAAACTGAAGGTCAGCTTTAGAACAAAGATTTCTCTTAGTTGCACCAAGATTTACTTGCCTCAAGCACTTAGTTTTGATTTCCTTCTCAAAAATATCACAGACGCATGTGCTAAGTAAGATGAGACTTTGAGACCTTCCCTGTGCGTAATTTCTGCTCTATTTCCTGCCAACCTAATCTTTAAGTGCTACCAAAATCACTGTGTTGGCGCGGGCTCTTTTCTTTTATAGCTTATTAGGTATCTCAAAAGCTCGTCTGCTTCACCATTTTCAGGTAGTTGCCAAAAGTAGTACAAACAGGAATGATATATTTTACTTTAAACTAGGATAAATAGACCTTGAGCCGAGGGTCGGTTGGAAACAGTCTCTCTGCCCTTTCGGGCAGGGGTAAGGATTGTGTACGTATTACCCTCCCTAGACCCCACTTTGTGGGAATACACTGGGTAGTTGTTGTTGTTGTTGTAGGATAAATAGACCAGAAACTACCCAGTGACATTTATAACATCATTTTCTCACTCAAAACCGTATCATGAAATAGAAACTGTAGAATTACTTAAGAGAAATCGGAGTAGAGAGTACATACTCTTCTTTGTGCGTATGTATGAACTAGAATTGAAAAGGTTTGCTCATAACATAGCGCCAAAATAAATCCTCCCAGGGCAGATAAGTAGTTTATTAAGCCAAAGAATTTTTTCTTCCAACATTAATGAGGTTTGAATGAAATTTCCTCTAGGAAGGGAAATATTCACCCCTCATTTCAAATGAGGGGCTAGACCTCACCTGAACTACGGGAGGTTTGAAATGAGGGGCTAGACCTTACCTCTCTGATCCGAATGAGGGGTGTATCATCTCAATTTCTTACTTCTAGTTTTTTTGGTTGATACATTACACGCTGGCTATGTGCATTTTGTTTGAGTTTTCATTGTTTGAAATGGTTTCATCTGGAACATGATGTATAAGCTTCGTATGCAGGTATGTAGCAACTGAATTGGCAACTGATATGGTCATTAATGTTGGAGATGTAAAATTTTATCTCCACAAGGTATGTTCGCCATCTTAGGGCTATATTTGTCATACTCTTTTCTTGGCATGTTTAATGTATTAAATTTTAAAGTACATGTTTTAGATACTTTTAGACCTGATATTCCAGAAATACTAGCCTAAGATCTATTAGTTGTCCATTGACATTGACATGCCGACGCTAGTTATCAGCATGGTTAAAACATAAAATTGAATTTACGGTGTCACTTTCAGCATGCATCAGCCAGACATTGCATTCAAAGGGATAACGTTTCTTAATTCTATCTTGTTATTGCTGAATGTTCAGAAGATGGCCTAGCAAGGGAATACTCTCAATGAGTGTTAGCCTAATCCTTCATTATACCAATAGTTCACATACTTGCAGACAATACTCATTTCCTTGTTGTTGCCTGCTTACTATTATGTTACCCGTTGATACTAACAGGATCGTACTTTCTCCAGTTCCCACTTCTGTCCAAGAGTGGTTGCTTGCAGAAGCTGGCCACACATACAAATGAGGAAAGCAATGATGAAATCAACATCCACGATGTACCTGGTGGACCTGCAGCTTTTGAAATATGCGCAAAGTTCTGTTATGGTATGACAGTAACTCTGAATGCATACAACGTGGTTGCAGCTCGCTGTGCAGCTGAATATCTGGAAATGTATGAAACTGTAGAGAAGGGTAACCTTATCTACAAGATTGAGGTCTTCCTTACTTCTAGCATCTTCAGGAGCTGGAAAGATTCAATCATTGTTCTCCAAACAACAAAATCTTTTCTTCCCTGGTCCGAGGAATTAAAGATTGTTAGTCATTGTCTAGACTCTGTAGCATCTAAAGCTTATAGTGACACCTCAAAGGTGGACTGGTCGTATACTTATAATCGTAAAAATCTTCCATCTGAAAATGGAAGTGATCCGCTCTGGAATGGTGTGAAAATGCAACAGTTTGTTCCAAGAGACTGGTGGGTTGAGGACCTTTGTGAACTTCACATTGACTTGTATAAACGGGTTATAACGACAATAAAAACGAAGGGAGGAATGTCTCCAGAAGTAATAGGTGAAGCATTGAAAGCGTATGCATACCGAAGGCTACCGGGATTCAGTAAGGGTACACTACCAGGAAGCGATCCTGTGAAGTATCGGTACTTGGTCGATGCAGTTACTTCTCTGTTGCCGACAGAGAAAAATAGTGTTTCTGTTAATTTCTTGATCAGATTGTTACAGACTTCTATCTCTTTGGAATGCGGAGAAACAGTAAGAAGTGAACTGAAGAGGAGGATTGGCTTGCAGCTGGACGAGGCATCGGTAGCTGACCTCCTCCTTCGAGCCCCAGCTAGTGAAGCTACTACATATGATATTGACATAGTACATGAGCTTGTTCAACAGTTCCTACTGCAGCAAAGGAGTGGTCAGAGCAATTATACCGAAGATAATGAATTTCAGGAAATGCCGCCTGCATTTGCATCAGATGCTTCCAAGGTTAAGGTGGCTAGGGTGATTGATGGATACCTTGCAGAAGTTTCTCGAGATCCAAATCTACCTTTGCCTAAATTTGTCAATCTTGCTGATATGGTCTCTGGCTTCCCTAGACCTTCCCATGATGGAATTTACCGTGCTATTGACATGTACCTTAAGGTATCCATTTTGCATTTATCTTTTTCTAACATCATGTTTTATAGTTTTTGGGCAGATATTTGAAAAGGAAAGCAATTAATGGGTAAAAACCACTCTGTCTGCTCCTTCAGAAGCACCAGAGGCACATTTGTATGGCTGGTTTATCATCAAGATTTCTGAATTATCATTTTCTTTTTCGTAGGAACATCCAGAGATCACCAAGGGTGAAAGAAAAAGAATTTGTAAACTAATGGACTGCCGGAAGCTATCAGCTGAGGCTTGCATGCATGCTGTGCAGAATGAGCGCCTTCCTTTACGCGTAGTTGTACAAGTGCTGTTTTTCGAGCAAGTCAGAGCAACAACATCGTCTGGTGGTGGCAGCACTCCTGAACTACATGGAACAGTTAAAGCCTTGCTTCCAGGGGAATCCCATGGGAGCTCAAGATCTGCTACGACCAACACAGAAGAGGACTGGGATGCCGTGCCCACAGCTGAGGAGCTTAAAGCTTTGAAAGGGGAGCTTGCTACTCTAAGGTTGAGGGACAAGGAAAGTAGCAATGATGGTAATTTGAAAAACATGAAACTGAGTGCTGAAAAGGTGGCTGGTGGCAAAGCAAAGGGTTTAATCATGTCCAAGAAGATCTTCTCAAAACTGTGGTCCAACAAAGATAGACTAAGTGAGAACAGCAGCTCGGATACATCAGAAAGCCCGGGATCTTCCAATGCTGGGGAATCAAAGTCCACCCCATCAAGAAGTAGGAGGCATTCCCTGTCTTAATATTTTGTTGCAGATTAACCTGTTCCTCATAATTTAATGTAAAAGGTTTACCCCCTGTTGATGCTAGGATTGGAAGAAGTTAAGTCTGCTACTAACCCTTGAAAAGGAAGAGAGAATTTCCCCTAAAAATTTTGAGCATTTGAAGAATGCATTTTGCAAGGTAGATGAGCTTGAAACTGAATTGGATCCTCTAGTTTGATAGTTTTTTCATTGTATTCAATTGTTCCCCAGGAGAAATACAGGTCTCCTCCTTTATTAAGGCTCTCGTTTTACAAGAATTGGTTTTAGATATCAAGCACAATATTTCTTCTTCTGGACCATAAAGAAAGAAGTCCTTATTAGCACAGTGGCCATGTAATGCAGTTAGTTTTATAAATAATTCTGAACTAGCCTGTTTGGCCAAGCATTTTCAATCACGAAAGTATTATTTGTTTTTTAAAAAAAAAGTGTTTTTTTATCAAAAGTCAAGCCAATTTTAATACGGTATAGCATGGTAACATACTAGGCGAAAACGATATAGAGAAGACATAATAGAGAATTAACACTATGTTTGGATCATTGTTCCCCATTGTTTTATATGTATTGTATTGTATCGTATCGTATTGTGCCGTACTATTTATTTCATATAATGTTTGGATACAATATATTGTTTGTTATTGTTAAATATTATTTTGTTGTTTCATTTGATTGTATCGTACTGCACTTAACTGATACGTTTACTAAAATACCCTCATTATTTAAATATCAAATTTATCAAAAATTATGTATAAAAATTATTTTAAAAAATAAAACAGAAGAAAGGCAAAATACTTTAAGAAAGCAGAATAAAGGAGCGAGATAAAAAAGGCAAAACAAAGGAGCACAACTAATAAGCAGTTAAAAGCAAATTAGGAGAAAAATTAAAACAGAAGATGGCAAAACATTTAACATTGGTCTGAAAAAAAAATAAAGTAAGTTATGTGTTGGAGATGTGGATTTAAAATAGAAAAAAAAAGATAAAGGGTAAAATAGAATTGTGGAGTAATAAGTTAGGGCATAAACGAAAAGAAAAATAGGAAATAATCCCACCACACCAAATCGGTTGTTTCTAAAACTGAGACTTTTCGTTGTTCCGGAACAATGAATTTAACAATGCAATACAACAAATTTTAATAAAATAATAAAAATAAATATTATTTTGGGATAACAATACAATACGACACAACGAGAAGCAACAATCCAAACAAGCTACAAGGGATACAGCACGAGCTGTTGCACACAACTTACATTTTGAAGTAAGAAATATTATTTGTATAGCCTGAATTAGCCTATGTGTGGCAAGTGGACCGGTCCGGGATCACGGGCCAATCAGGCCAGGACCGGTTGGACCTATATTTGTCGGACTGGTTTGAGCTTTTGGGCCGGTTTTATAGATTGGGACCGCTAGGACCGGGATCGTTTGAGACTGGTCCCTAGAGGGCCAAACGGTCCCAACGGTCAGAATTCGTAGAAATGGTGGGGGATAGCCACTTTTTAAAGTGGTATTTACTTTTTATTCAGCATTTTTAATGCTAAGCAAAAGTAGCCATTATTTTATTAAAATTAATATGAAAAGATTGAAGCTACCCTTTCTTCTATCTCTTTTCGTTCCCAAACCCTCTATCAAAGTTTCAAAACCCTTTCTCCCGATCAAAATTATCCAAACTCGTTACTTCTTTTCCCCATACAGTAAGTTCTTCCCCAGCTTCATCCCACTTCTTAAACCCAAAGGCAGACCACTTCCTCGACGTTGCAGGCCACTTCTCCAACTTTATTATTATTATTTTTTTCTTTTGGTTGGTTAGGTTCTGTAGTGTTTTAATATTTTAGTTGTTTCTTATTGTTATTAGCTTTCTTTTGTGTAATTTGACATCAATCTTATATGTAAATTACAATTATTATTATTATTATTATTACTACTTTTGTGAAAAGATACAAATAATATTTGGTTTTCTGTTACGTTATGGATTCTGGACTTACAATTACAAGTTCAAAAGTTAAGGACACTTGGTCCTGAACTTCGAGGTCCAAGTTCAAAAGTTAAGGACATTTGATCCTGAACTTAGAATTACAAGTTCAAAAGTTATGAACACATGGTCCTGAACTTAGGCTAACATGCTCAACAATTAAGGACAATATGTCCTGAACTTAGACTAACAAGCTCAAAAGTTAAGGAGAATATGTCCTCAACTTAGGCTAAGAAGCTGAAACATTAAGGACAATAGGTCCTGAAGTCCTAAACTTAGACTAACAAGCTCAAAAGTTAAGGACAATAGATCTTGAACTTAGGGTAAGAATCCCAAAAGTTAAGGACAATAGTTACTGTTTTCTCAAAGGATTGTACCCTGCTTCTATACAACATGATGGTTTGCTTTACGTGATTTCTTACTGCTCAGTTGTTATTCACCTTTATTAATTAGTGAGTTGGAGTACTCACTTTACTCCCTACACCTCGTGTGCAGATGCATGTATCTATTCACCCAGTAGCGGGTTTGATCAAAGGCAGAGTTATATGAGTTAAAGAGGTGACTGCCAGCGTTTGCAACACCATTTTTCTCTCCCTTAGTTCGTTATTCCAATTTTGTATATAATAGACTGATAGGTGCTCGTGACTTGTGATATCCTGATTAGGGCTGTGTTGGGTTATAATTTCGTTAATTAATAATACTAAGTCACATTTTTGCTATTTATTTATGCTTAACTAATTTTGAAAGAGATGAGTTTGGTTAGTTGGCTGGCCTTGTCTTCACGAGAGTCACCATCACGACTAGTGCGGGGTTTGGGTCGTGACAAGTTGCTATCAGAGTCTAAGGTTACTAGGTCTCACGATTCATGAGCAGGTATTGTTTCGAATCCATTAAGATGAAGGCCTATGTGAGCTTAAAGCCCAGTTTACTCTAAAGCCTAGTTTACCGCTTTTTATATTGGGCTTGTTTGAGGCCCAAAGCCTTGGACGTTTGGTTTGAACATACGGAAGATCTTAATCTACTCGCTAAGTGTTGGATATGATGATAGTGAAATCATTTTGAATTATAAATTTGGGCCTTCGAGTTAGGTAGCGAATTCAATTAAGAGGTTATCCCCTCTTGTTTGAGTCCGGACTTGAACTTGAGGCCCGAATTTTATAATGCTAATTAGTTAGGTTTTTAGATACAATCGTTAATAGAAAATCATAGTTCTTTTAGATTGGCTTTTTTAAAAATAAAAACAAGGTGTGCCGCGCCAAATAAAATTTATAAATTGCGTGGCCCTCTTTAAATGATTATCTTAAAATACTTAGAATTCGGGACGTGTCATTCATCGAATTTTCATGGCCTCCCGCAAAGTTAATAACACGTTAGTCGATTCGGCGCGTTCTTTAATAATTTTACCTTCCTAAATTCGGGTGTGCATTTCATGCGACCCAAATCCAAATCCCAAAATATTGAATAAAATGTGTTGAGGATCCGTGCACATTTCATGTGACGTGATCCAAAAATATATTTTAAACGACGTTTAATTTCTTTAAAAAATTTAATTAAAAAGCGATAAATAACCTTTTAAAAATTGCACTGTAGGATGACATGTATTAAAATCATATTTTTAGCCAATTATAATAGTTTAAGCGACTGTGCTAGAACCACGGAATTCGGGGGTTCCTAACACCTTCCTCCTAGTTAACAGAATTCCTTAGTTAGAATTTCTGGTTCGTAGACTCCAATTGGGATGTCGAAATTTTTTCCTCGATTTAGGATTCAAATTAAGCTGGTGACTTGGGACACCAAAAGCCAAATATATCCCAAGTGGCGACTCTAAATAAATAAATAATCTCATTTCGAATAATGATACTTTAAATGGAAAAACTCTCTTATACATTATCCTTCGGGTTAGGTGTGTAAAAAAGGAGGTGTGAAGCAAGTAAACAATTTTATTATGAATAGGGAATTTCAAAATTTATTTTCATCATTTATTCACTTATCTCAGACCAAGGAGGCAATATCATCATTTATAAATTTGCATGTCAGGCAATACAAGCATGCACAAACCATGTCGAAGTCATATGGCCTGATCCAATAAATACTTAAATTGTGCACTGCTAGAGGGTTGAATGGCACGAACCATGGATGCATCTATTTAATCTACCAATGTGTTTGGCCCGTTCCACAATAGATAAACATATTCAAATAGTCAATCAAGAATTCATCAAGTAGCAGTTATCCAAGTAAAGACAATTTCTCTTTTAAAAGTAAAGAAACGATGTTTAGACTTTTAGAAATTTATTTACACGTTCAATATGTTTTAAGCATTTTAAATTGACAGCAAAATTGCAAATATTACAAGTAAAGCATATTTTTGGGTCCTAGACAACCCGAACTTAAGCATAATAGTAGCTACACACGGACTCTCGTTGCCCCGTGTGTACGTAGCATCCACAAAATAGAAGCACAAATTAAATTAATTCACCTATGGGCACAATTCCCTCTTACAAGGTTAAAAAGGAGACTCACCTTGCTCCGAAGTTCCATAACCGGCATTCCACGCCCTTTTGAAGACTCAAATCGATGCATAACGCTCTAAAACTAGCAAATAATTATGCAAACCCATTAATATATGCTCAATTATTCATAATAATTAAATTTATAACAATTTCTAACCCCGATAGAAAAGTTGACAAAATCGCCCTCGGGCCTACGTGCCCGAATTCCAAAAATTATTGAAGATAAAGTTTACCCATAACCTCACGAACTCAAATATATCATTTATTTTCAATTTCATGCCCAAATTTGTGGTAACAATCCCAAAATTTCAAACCTTAGATTTCCTACCAAGCGCCACAATTTTTCACTAATTTCAATTTTTAAATTCGTATATAATCATGTATTTAACTGGAAACTAGTATGAATCACTTACCCCATGCTTGGTGATGAAAATAGCACTCCCAATTTGCTCTAAATACGGCTCCGATGGAGGAAATACGGTAAAAATGAGCCAAACCTTTGTTTTTAAAAGAACATACTACTTCTAGCCGTTTTGCACATGCAGTCACTTGATAGCTTATGCGGTCCCGTAGGTGTGGCCCCACTACCGCTTCTGTGGTCTTTCACCAGGCCCCTCATTCCACTTCTGTGTTTCTCCTTCCATAGGTGCGGCCTCGCTTTTGCGACAAGATGACTGCATCTACGGTCCCAGCCTAACCCAGTCCATTTCTGCTTCTGCGACACCAAGGCCGCTTTTATGGCTCCGCACCTGCGGCCGAAGCCTTGCAGGTGCGGTTACACAAGAAGGCAGCTACTTCATTTCTTCTTTAAATTCCAAAATTGATCTTTAAATTCCAAATTTGATCTGTTAACCATCCAAAATCCACCTGAGGCTCCCGGGGCGCCAGCCAATCATACCATCCAGTCCCAAACCATAATGCGAACCTGCTCAAGGCCACAAATCACATCAAACAACGCTAAAATTACGAATCAAACTCCATTCCAAACTTGAGGAACTTTAGAACTTCGAACTTCTTCATTTGATGCTGAAACCCATCAAATCATATCCGATTGACCTCAAATTTTGCACACAAGTCATATTCGGCATTACGGATCTACTCTAATTTTCGAAATCAGATTATGACCTCGATATCAAAAAATCCACCACCGGTTGTACTTCTCAAATTTAAATTTCTAGCTTTGATCAAATGATTTATGGACCTCCAAATCGACTTCCGATCGATGTCCCAATACTAGAATCACCGTACGAAGCTATTCCCAAACTTGGAATCCCAAACGAACATCGATAACACTGAAATGCACTCTACCCAAATTTATGAAATTCTTCCAAAATACTAACTTTTTCAATAGGCGCTGAAATGCTCTCGGGTCATCCAAAATTTGATTCGGACATACGGCTAAGTCCAATATCATCATACGAACATATTGGATCCTTGAAATCTTGATTACGAGGTCGTTTACTCATAAATAAAAACTTACTCAATTCTTTCAACTTAAAGCTTTCAAAATGAGTATTTTCTTTCCAATAAATTTCAAACTTTTCGAAATTAAATTCCGACCATGTGTACAAGGCATAATACCTTAAGTGAAGCTGCTCATGGCCTCAAACCATCGAATGATGCACTATAGCTCAAAATAACCGATCGGGTCGTTACATAAATACCATGATAGCACTTAGGGAAAACTTTTGCTATGGCCTTGTGCGATATGACAAAAACATTAAATATTAACGAATGCTAATTGCTTTTCTTAATTTTCTAAAGTATCTTTCATATGATTCGTTATTCTCTGAATCCGCCCCAAATGCTATAGGAAAAATTTGGTTATTTGTATCCTTTATAACTACCATTAATAGAACACCTCTATATTTATTTTTTAGAAATACTCCATCAACAGTGATAAGTGGTCTACAATACTTCCATCCAAAAATTGATGCCTCATACATAAAAAACATGTAAACAAAATTGAAAAGTATATAACATTTAGTTTTACAATATGACAAGCTGAATACTAAATGATATTAGCAGATGTGTGGCTACAAACATAAGAAATTTACCTTTTTTCTGCATCTCTCTTAATATTAGTATAAATAGAGTAGGGGTAATTTAGTCAATAACACTTTCCCGTAAAATTTACTGGCTAAATAAGATTGATTTTTGATTATGTGGCTAAATATAGGGATGGCAAGTTGTGTGGTGCGGTACGGTTACAGGAGGGAAAACCCCCGAAGATCTCAACCCGACTCGCATAGGACTCACGTCCACCCGCCCCCACATATACTTGCATCCACCTGCCTCGCCCCTCCCCTCATCGCATAAGTTTTTTTTTTTCATTTTGTTTATTTATTTCCTTTTCATATTTTGGCTGCCATTTGCAAATTAATCAACCAAAACATTGAAAGTTTTTTTTTCTCTGGAATTTTACTTAATTTGAATTTTTATGTAATAGTACGAAGATTGTTCAACCGTGTGTACCCCTCTCTTTCCTCGGGTCTTTGTTAGGACTTATGAAGATTATTGGGATGCATGATAATTATATGGCATTTGTGACCAACTATTTCGCAAATAACTCTCTGTTTCATAACGTAGTTATGCTTTTTACCTTGAATAATTTGGGATATGCTTTCTGATGTCTAAATTATGAACTTCTATTTGCTCTAAAAGAGGCATTTGAGGTCTTCTGTAACAAAGTTGTTAAGAAGCAAGTTTTTGGGCTCATATGGTGATTACAGGGAACTCAGAATAAGAATAAAAATCCTTATACTCGTACAAACTCGCAACCCGCCCGGTATAAGTTTTTATTAAAAGTATTTCAATCCGCCCGACACCCACACCCGCCCCCGCCCCGCATAGATTTAAACCTACAGTACCCCGCATAGCCTTAACCCCCCGGCCCGCACTGCACTTGCACTGTTTCGCTTGCAATCCCTAATTATGTATGATTGATCAAGCGTAAAAATAGATATATGTAAATTTTTCGCTAAAAATTCTAAATTGAGAGCCTTGGCGATGTGGTTGACCTATAGATACGTACACTTTGCTTTGTACAATTGGATAAATATATCTATTTGGTTATGTTTTGGGCCTAACTGTTGAATGACAGTAGCTGTGAAGGGTTTATCAACGATCGGGGGAGCAATAAAAAAGTTTTTGAAGTAGCTGGAAGAAATAATGATTAAAGGAGAAATAAAAAAAGTTTTTGTTAATCCTTCAAGTGATTTAATATTTTGTAAATAGGGAAAGACTGGAATTTACTACCGATGAAAAATTATTATCTTTGAAGCTTGCCAACTATTGGCAAACTTAGGAAATCAATGTGTCGTTCGTGACACATCATATGATAATAATATACCTATCGCTCTCTTATATATATATATATATATATATATATATATATATATATATATATATATATATATATATTCTATTTGAATAGTCACGATTTGGATTTCAAATAAATCTTACTTTTACGTTGCTTTTCTCAAATAGTTCCTAAACATTTTACTATTTTCTTAAGATTATGCTCTATACCTGATTTTTTTAAAATTTTTTAAAGTACATCCAATTATTTTCAGGAAATTAAGGAACCGAAATAATACCCGTAGTCCAAATTCTGTAATTCATTTTTTTTTTTTGACAGGGTAGTTTTAGTTGACTGCATAAAGGGAGTTTGGGAGTATAATGGAGTATAAGATTTCTCAGATTTCATACCATCAATTTTAAACTTTTGAAACAATACAATGAATTTTAGCATATTATTGTCTGTGTTTTGTAAATCTAGACATTTCAAATTGACAAAATTTATGATTATTAGCATCAGTTGTCTCAATACAATAGAAGTGAATTATATTTCGAAGTTCCGACAGTTAAAAGGGTTATACAAAATACTTAAATGGGTTGCCAAAAGTATCCACCTTATAATTTCGCTCACAAAGATATTCCTCTTATTTGTACGCTACTTTATTTTTTTTTCATGACCACTACTTTAATAAGTGTATTATTATATGTACGAGTATCATATTTCCAAGGTGGTTCTACACAAGGACAAAACAAAATAAAATGAAGAGAAGATTTCTATAAATATAGGAGTAGTGCGCAAATATTGAAATGGGCCACAAAATCCAACTCCCAGCCCCACAAACCCAAGCCTATTATGAAAGAAGCAGTCGGCCTTTTCATTAAGGCCGTACTTGTCCACAGGCACAAATATATTTCTAGCCACTCTCGGAAATAATATTCGATAAAATATACTCCTTCCGTTTTAATCTATGTGAATTTATTTTCTTTTTAGTCCATGCCAAAAAGAATGATCCATTTTCTTATTTGGAAATAATTTACCTTTATGCAATGATTTATAGCCACACAAAATAAAGGTGTCCCATTTTACACCACAAGATCAAAAGTCTTCTCTCTTTTCTTAAACTCCATGACCAATCAAATGAGTTCACATAAATTGAAACGGAGGGAATATATATTTTGTAAATGAATATTCTTTCCAACGTTAATAAAATATTATATACATATTTTATAATTTTTGATTATCGTAACCTCGCTCCTGATTATTTATATTCACGGCTTATTCATAATCAAGGCTGTAACCTTCCGAACTGTGGACGGGTTCTTTGGAGTTAGCTCACCCTAGCAGCCAAATTGAGTCAGAAAGCAAGACAGAATAGGCTCTTACTGTTCTAGAAAGAACTTCCCTTGAATCTATTGCGTGCCGAATATAATTAGTTTCGATCATCCGATTAATTTTGTACTTTGCCCCACAACATATGATATTTTCCAAAAACCAAACGATTGCAATGGATTTATGCGTCGCCTACCGACATTCCATTATGGAATTTTGTTTTCACATTGGAATGTTCTCTTGAATTATGATTCTGCCTCTGAAATGTTAGTTCTCTAAATCTGAGTTATTGTCATTCTTTCATGTTCCTCTAGATTTCAATTGAACTACAACAACAAAAGCATTGCTTTCAGATTATTGAGCTTTCACTTCAAACTGTCTACTACTACTTACGTACTACTTTCAATCATTCTAAGTGAATTATGGTTTTGCATACTTTATCATTCAAAGCATATCCATTTAATTATCTATAGGGTGAGTTCTGCCTATCTAAATCATGATAAATTAGGGTTCAATATATTCATGATCTGAAATACATTAAATCTTTGACTAAGTACACAAAAATTGTAAAAGAGATTAAGGCCGACCAAACTTCACTTATATTAATTTGTAATATTGCTTTTCTCCCACCTTACCTAAACCAACTATCTAGGATAGAGTTTTTGTCCAAATTCAAATGTTGGGCACCGTTTGTTTCTCCTGAAATTATATATTTAGTATAAACGTAATTAAATATTGTTAGGATCTAATTTTCACACTGTCCAGGTCAAAGCTTGCCTAAATTAGTTTTCTTTTTACCCTACTGACACAGACAAAGGGAAATATAATACTCCAGTATTGAATAAGAAAGAAAAGTTTAGAATATACAAAATAAATTATCTATATCCAATCTGAGATTGTGATTGTGTTTACTTTGGTCTTGAACAATGACGTTGTTAATGTGATGACTGGGACAGGCGCTAGGCAAAAATGATGCGCCATTTGGATTCTTTTCTTTTTTGTTTGGAAACCTAGATTTTGGGAAAAAGTTTTTTACTTTTAATGAAGGGTCAATTGACTCTGAACCATAAAGTATCACAATCTTGTGACCTTCCATTATAGGGTTCCAACTCATCATCCTCATCTCAAAGATAGTTGCTGGAATTTAAAGTTTTATTGAACTACAAATAAGGCTCGCGCTAAGGCTTATTTTTTTATTTATATGATGGGACCTTTAGATAAATAAATAAAAAGGATTATCTTTGGATAAAATTTGAATTAATTTAAATCTTTATTTGAAAAAAACTATGTTTTGTTTTAAAGAAAATATATACTTCCTCCATTTCATTAATCTGGAGCATTCCTTATTACTAGTTCATTGCAATATATTTTTATATTTTTTAATAATTTAATTTTACACTCTCATTTTACCTTAATAATATGTTTTTGTAGTCAGATATATATTGACATGTTTAGATCGCAAGTTATAAAGTTTTTTTAAGCTCCATAAGTCAATTTACATCACAAAATTGAAATGAGGGACTATGGTTTTTTCAAGTAAAATATGATGTTGTTAATTTTTCGTAAAGCAAAACATATTCACATCCAAACTAAGAGTATGGATAGATGGGGCCCTTCTTTCCTCCAGAAAGCGTTAGCCTTTTGCTCTCAATTGAAAGACGCTCAAAATGGAAATTACATTATGATAAAGTTTTTTCAGTGGATTATATATTGTCTGAAATTGACTATCCATAATGACAACTAATTAACACTTGATCTTACACACAATTTTTCATCACCAAGCCAAGCAAAGCCAGTCATCAAAAGTAGCCTTGCCTTCATGAATTGTACGATCATAAAACCAGTACTTTTACAACTGGATAGATTAGGATTATTCCCCGTGAAGTTTTGATATTTAGATGAAACACACATGATTTCACTCATAACTTTCAATTTTTATTCTAGATTCCATAATATTATTGCTTGATAATACCCAAAAAAAAAAAAGGTGAAAATTAAAGTGTGATTACTTGCAGAGAAGAAATTGCAGTGAAATAATATTAATGGTGAACTGCATATACGCGGTATTATTACTATCCATACATTAAAACTTGTTAGCTTGAACTCCATACTACACGTAATTCTTATGAAAACCTTGCCAATCATGACAAAGACAGTTTTAAATTGCATTGTCACTTGGCACCTACATTATCACGGGCATGCAAGAAAAAAAATATTATCGGCACTCAATTTATATTAATAGTCACGACAAACAAAGGGTTTTTAGTTGCGTTTTCCTTTCTTTTAATTTTTGACTCCATCTTGCTACTTTCAATATTAACATAATATCAAATGACTTATGAGCACCAAAGTGTCTAGTTTTATATTGTTGAGGTCGTGGTCTTCTTATTATATGGTCTTGGATAATCCTTACCTTATAGCTTAGCTTTTGGGGTTGAGTTAGAGTTTATGTTCATTTGTCATATATGTCTAAGATTTGATGATGGTGATTGATCATGTAGAACAATTTGATGGTCTGATTTTAGTATCCTACTCCCACTACCCTCTTGATATGTACCGCAATAGCCAATTAATGCAGGATCAGAAAGACAATCTTCGGACTAAACTTTTTCTCCAATGCCAAAAACATATTATATCCACCATACTCGGATAGTAACATTACAATTTCTCGCACTGCCAAAGGGAATAAAATTAAAGACTGTTCTCTCCCTGTTTTATAATAAGTGATTTTTTGGCCTATGTCATCCCCAAACATTCCCCCCCTCCCCCAACCAAGAAAATATTAACTCTTAGAAAATAAAAAAGTTGACTAAATTACTTTTAATTAAAATTTACATAATATTAACTTAACACATTGAAATATATAAATAAGGATAAATTTAAAAATATAAAGTTAATTACTTCTTAATTACATAAAAATACTTATTTTGTACTCAATAAAGAAGGCAAAAATATAACTTAGTAATATGGGTTGGAGAGGGTAATACATTGAGAGATTCCTGGCTTGTCCTAATCAAATGGAGACCACGAAAGAGTAGCTAGTGGGAAGAAATATTCCCTCATATATTCATGTGCAGTTGAAATAAGTGGAAGTTTGATCCCCCACCCCTCATCAGTTCCAAGTTATCCCTAATCACTATCTTTCTAGTTCCATTTCTGTTTTTGGTTTTCACAAAGAAACAAACTCCCTTGCACAGCTCATACTACTTTTTAACATAATCATAACACCAAGAGTTGTACTCCATTTTTTTGACAAGACAATAATAATGAATAAGATAGTAACCAAACAATGAAAAAGGTACTTGGGCTAAGTTAGGGTTTGACAGTAGATTTTTAAATTTGTTTTGAAAAAATTATATTTTTGTGAAGTTTGATTCGAAGATGAAAATGTATTTGGACATATGTTTTCAAAATATATTTCATTTTTTTAAAAAAAAATTACGAAACTTGACTTATACTCACAAGTTTTAAAAATTATCAGAAATACAACAACAACAACAACAACAACAACAACAACAACAACCCAGTATATTCCCACAAGGTGGGGTCTGGGAGGGTAATATGTAGACAGGCCTTACCTCTACCCGAGAGGGCAGAGAGGCTGTTTCCAATCGACCCTCGGCGCAGGGAAAAGAAAAGCAAACAAAAACAAAAACCGCATTAGTTACTCCAACATACATCGCATAAAATTTATCTAAACTGAAAGATTTGGAGAATTTTCCTTGTCTTTCTCATTGCTATTGAGAGTCAATATATACAAGAGATTAGCACTATCCTAGGCTACAAACTAGGAAACTAATTACAAGAAATTAGCAAGAGATTAGCACTATCCTAGGCTACAAACTAGGAAACTAATTACAAGAGATTACCACTATCCTAGGCTATAAACTAGGAAGATAATTCTTAGAGAAATTATCTCCTAAATACAAGCTATGAATGATATAGTTAACACACCCCCACAGCCGTAGTGGGAGGGCGACGGACGCTAAGACTGTCCCGAAATTCCTCAAATAAAACCCGCGGAAGACCTTTAGTGAAGATATCCGTGATCTGATATCGTGAAGGCACATGTAGTACT